>CM073497.1:49686825-49764325 GCA_037074585.1 Biancaea sappan | reverse complement strand
TTCCTTCTCGACTAAGATGTTTGAATCATTGTGTGCTCTTTAGTCTTGGATCTGCCTGTATCTCTTTCCCCCTAACATCAAGTATCACACTGATTTTTCCTTTTCTTTTTTTTCATCAACTAATGTAAAATATAGTGCTCTAGGAGTAGTCATTCACATCAAATACCTTTAAGGTATGATAATATAGAAGACCAACGCTTTCAAACATTTGACAACTGCGTGAAATTGTCTAACTTGAAGGGTGAAAAGATATGATAAAGTCTCCTGGCTTACCTAAAAGGTGAATCATGTTAGACATATTGATAAACATTTTAGACATATAGATATTAGATACACATATTAAAGTATGTATGTCCTTATTTGTTCACTCTTGTTTCTTTCCTTGATATATGCCTGCACCATACTATCATATTCTTTTTGGAATAGTTCAAACACAATACATGTATAAATTCCAAAAAGTTGTTTCAATATATGACAAGTCGACACTTTCAACTGCGGAAGTTTTTCCCTGGAATTATAATCAAACACCAATTCATTGTATCGCTTATCATCTACAATCCTCTCAAAGTACTTGAAGAATTGAACAATATCCACATCCGGTCTCATCAACACCTTTAGGTCAGCATTGAAACTCTCACTAAGTTTTGTGCTTTGCATTCCAAGGGTGAAAGTTTGCCTCATAAAACATGTCATCCATTTTTACTGGATACTGTAAAGTGATGCTAGTCATTGATTATCTTCAACACCGTGTTCTTCCAGTAATTGAAGCCATGCCACCTCAAATTTCTGTTCATCTATAATGTTATAAATACACCGTGGAAGATCAGTTAAATTATGCGAACCACCCCTTTGAAGATGAGACAAGTGTTTGGTGGCATTTTGTATTAAATGCCAAGTGCACAGTCTATGTACGGTGTTAGGCATCACCTTACTCAATGCCTTTGTCATTGTCATATCTTGGTCGGTGAACATTGTAAGGGGCCATTTGGTACGCTGATATTTGTTGGAAAGGAAAGTGCCTTTCCATTATTGTGTATTTTTTCTGTTGTTTGGTGCGGCTAACTATAGAGAATGGAGCTTTCTATCATAAAAAAATAGTCTGCTTTTCCTGATATTTTTTTCCATTACTATCTTGATGGAAAAGGTGTTTATTGGATGGAAAATAGGTATTTAGATGGTTTTGTCCCAAGCATTCTACACTGTTGTTCTCTTTAAAGAAGTTGACAAACTGAGAGGTGGAATGAGAGGGAGAGAGTCTGAGAAACCAGCTGTGTGAGAGAGAGAGCGTGGCAGCTGATCGGGCGGTGCTTGGTAATTGATCGGGTGGCACCTGGCAGTCGGTCGGCTGGTGCCTGGCAGCTGGTCAATCAACTCCTGCAGGCAACGCCAGCCGGTCGACCGGCACCTGGCAGCCTGTCAACTGGTTCCTGCAACCAATGCCAGCAGGTTGATCGGCTCCTTACAGCCAACACCAACGATAGGTCTGAATTTTTTGTTAAGGGCAAAATAGTAAATTTTTTTATATTTATTTTTTATTATCTTTAAAAAAATTATAATAATCTTATTTTCTTCCTTTCTTTTCTAGTGCATACCAAATAAGTTTTTTTATTTTCCTTTTCCTTTTTCCATTCTCTTTTCCTTTTCATTTTCCTACTTCCTTTCTATTCCTACTCTTTCTTGGATACCAAACAGCCCCTAAGGGTTTTTTTTGTCGATGAGCCTCTAAAAATGTTTCAAAAAGCCACTTGAAAGAATCAGCAGTTTCATCATATAATAGAGCCGCTTCAAATATAATTGTTCCTCTATAATGATTAAACCCACATAACACAGTGACTAGCCTATTTCTTTTATTGGTGCCAAACGTTATGTCAAGTGGCACCACATCCCTAAAGAACCCATAATCAATTATCATTTTTTGGATCCATCCAAAACATATTTGTTATCTGCTCCTCTAAATCCATCTTATAAGTATAAAAATACGAAGAATTTTCTATCAATTGATTTTGAACATAATTCAACAATGCATATACCTCTCCATACTCCATGTTTCTTTACCTTATGGACTTCAAATAGGTTTCCACATCTGCACATGTGTATACAAGATCAGATCTCCCTTCTACGTGCATACTCATCAAGTTGAAAGATTTTTTGTCGATTCTAGAATCCTCTACTAATTCAATCTCATGTGCTTGCACTTCCGAGATTTGACTTTGAGATTGAAACATATGACTAGTCTTTATAATATAGAGTTCATGATTATGTTCCTCTACAAATTCATGGACTTTGAATTTATCGTTGCTATGTTTCAAGACTAATTTCACCATGCAACCAGTTTTAGTCTCTAGGCTGGAATTCTTAAGGTTGAAATTTCTTTTATCTAGTTTTCGAAACCCCTCCTTTGAACAAACAAATCTCTGAACTATTGTGCTTCCATCCTTCTTGCTATTTCTATGTCATTCATTTCTCACTCCAAATCCAATTCGTCTACTATAGGCCCTCCAAAATTTCCATGCCTCATCTAAAGTATTAAATTACATCTTAACTTCAAGTTTCAATATGGTCACCATTGAAGTTTTCAACT
Organism: Biancaea sappan; assembly: GCA_037074585.1. Classification (NCBI taxonomy): domain Eukaryota; kingdom Viridiplantae; phylum Streptophyta; class Magnoliopsida; order Fabales; family Fabaceae; genus Biancaea; species Biancaea sappan. Next base: position 49,761,744 of record CM073497.1, on the reverse strand, counting down.
ACATATAATTGAATTGAACTTTAGATTGATTACCCTACTCAAATAATAAACAAATAAATAAAATATCATACCTAAATATGTTTTACTCCCCTATCCTATCAAAGCAATTACAAAGAAGACATAATCACAACAAAACTAGAAAAAGAAAATAATGAAGATGACAACAAATTACAATCAATTCTAGCCAAAATGAAGTCAAATCCTCAATCTGTGCACTGAAAGACAAAATGGAACGTCAAACTGAAAAAATAAATTATTAAGAAAAGTATCATTAGTATATATAAATAAATATAACAATAATGTTATTTATTTATAATTAAGTGAATTAAATTTTATTTTTAATTGAAAATGTATGAAGTATTACTATTTATATTAATGTTATACTTGCTTTTGTTCCTAGACTAACTTTATCAATATATAATATTATCTCTGTTAGACTCAGAATATAGCCATAAACATATATAGATATATCTATAAAAAAAATAATAACACAATGCTAGTTTATTCTAAAACTTAACTATTTCAACAAATCAATTTTAATCTCATTAATAATCTCATCATTGTTTGTGCTTTATTTGTCTAATATCACTACAAGGTTATCTTATTAAAAGTATAAAGGACTAATCTTACATATTATTAGAAGGCAATAAAAGCTTTACTCGACCCAAGTGTAGGAAAAGAGTTGACTTAGTTCCTCTAAATTGAACTTACTATCCTAAAAGGAAAAGGAGCTAAATTAGTATGTAATATGTATAATATATAATATATAATACATTTTTGGTATAATATATAATACAAGATTACGAATTGAATGCAATGAAAGAATGAATGGTTGACAGATGGACATAGGAATGGAGGAATGGCACTAATGGACAGATGACGGTAGATGAACAATGCACTCAGAGTCAAAGATTTCTCCTTGTGCATAAAGTAGTGAAGATGGCACAACAAGCTCTCTGACCGAGGAAGACCCAATGGCTGCAGTAGTAAGGGGAAGACACGATGGTTGTGGGAACCAAGCTCTCTAAGTGGTGACAAGGACCACAAGGACTGTGGCACAGCAGGGAAGACACAGTACACGGTACCCTGAAAACCTAGAAAATGGCACAATAGTAATCTTGAACTCAGGTTAACACAGTTATAAGTGCCAGCCAGGAAACCACGTGGCGCATCCTAGTTGGCTGAGGAATTTTTAAAAAAATTCCTCCAACTGTGGCGTCATATCCAAAATTTTTTTTTCTTAAAAAAGGGTTCATCCACGTGTAGGAGTGACATCAGATCCATTCATGCCCACTAATATTCTAAAACTCATTGAATTCTTATTAATATAGCTCAAGTCGAGTTAAATCACAATGCCTATATGTTTGAAAATAGCATATAATTGGTAATTGAATTCCATTTGTTTGATAACAATAAAAAAGTAGATATAAAAATTGACCTCTAAGAAATTTTAGTCCTTGAAATTTAACTGTCGAACAAGTTAGTCTCTATAAGTTACAGACTTAGCAAAAATTAGTTTTATTATAAAATTAAATTGTATATTTATTTATCTTCAATTAATTTAAGTGGTGTCGTAATATTATTAACGCCATAAGTAACTCTTTGATCTTTTTGGTTAAAGTTATTGATATTAGAAATCTTATTGAATTATAATTAATTTGATTTAAATGGTGTTGGATTATAACGATGTTTACAGTGACTTTTGGTCTAACTAGAATTCGACAACAAATTTCCTATATGTCAATTCGTTAATAGAGATTGTTGGTCAAAGGCCAAATTTGACAACAAATACTTGATTCTATCAAGAGCCATTGTGTTTTCAAAGTTATGTGGTAATGTCGTTTAAAAGTCAAAATGTGTCGAATACAAGTAATTCGACAAACATTACATGAAAGAACGTAAGGCCTGAAAATAAGCTTATTGTAGAAGTTAAACAAAAATGGTAAAATTGTAGGAAAGTAAGTTGCAGAATGTAAAGTGCATAAAAAAGGTAATTGCAGAAGGTAAACAGTGGAAAGTAAATAGCAGAATATAAAGTGCAGAAAAATAAACTGCAAAAAGTAAAAAGCAAAAATTTAAAGCACAGATAGTAAATGAAAGCGATTATATTGTTGGAAGATAAATGAAAGCGATAAAGGACTGGAATGATAAAAGATTTTGAATTAAATTTGACCGAAATGTAAGGTAGAAAGCATAATTTGATGTTAATCCTTTAATCTGCTTATGTGAGATGTTAGGATTTTTAATTAAGAGTTTCCAACGCCTTTTACAACAATTATCCTGGTATTTATAGGCAAATGACTAAAGTAACTATCTATGCCACGTATGTGATTTACATTTACATTGCATTGGCATAACTACCTAAACCCATATTAAGTAACAGTATACATAGTCCGACATAATTGCCTTAGCCATGTGATGGTGGAGTAACTATCTTTAACAACTTCAACATTCGACAACCAAGCTAAATGACATACTCTCATCTTTCGACAACTATAAATGACTTGTTTGTCAACCATGTATAAACTTGCTTGTCAAATGGCAAGCTTCCGACAACTTCTCTTTGACAGTCATAGATAGATGTTTTCACAGAGACGTCTATCCTTCCTAATCTCTTCTGTCAAATTTGTCTTTGTCGAACGATTAACCTTTGTTGAATTTTTTAGCCAGATCACTTACATTGATACTTAAGCAATTGACACTATTTTGTTATGCCACTGAGGATGATTACTTATCAACCAAGTAGCTCATTTATTTTATTTTAAAATAATCACCTAACATATGCGCCCCAAAATTTTATTCTCGACAGACAAGGAGAAAATTAAATTTTAAATGGCCTTGAAACTGACACTGGATTTCTAGGAATTTAGCTCAGGATCATGATTATCTCTAGTATAACAACTATTTTCTCAGCACGTGAACTGTCACTGCCTTCGTAACGTTTCGCATTCCTTAAGTCCTTTAAAACCCTGAACCCTAGTCATCAAGCCACTTACTCTGCTATTTGCACTATTTATATTTTCTTCATGTCGTTCCCTCTTCTAGAACTCTCAAAAAACCTTCAAACCAAACTCAAGTTACTCTCAACAATGGCCTCTTCTACCAATGTTGGAGCTTCTTCTTCTGCTAAACAATCTGTAATTGCGAAGAAGAAGAATGTAATCCGTGATCCCATAGTGGATCGTTCGGAGCTGTGGCAGAAATCAAAGGCAATTCTTCCTATTTTCAATTCTTCTTATACTCTTTCATATGCTTTTATAGGACTTGTGCTATCCCCAAAAACCTTCCCAACAAACCTCCATCCAATTTTCCCCTACAAGACTCTTGGTGAGGTTATTCTTGCCTCAGACTCGACAATACCCATCCACTACTTCAAGAGGGCCCAGAAGATATTCCAGACTCCACCTTCTCGAGTTGATGGTATCACGCTTTACTTGACAGGGTGTAAGCACAGAAAAGCGAGTTATGGAAGAAGATCAGTGTTCACAACTTCATTCAACTCTTTCGACACACCATCAAAATAGACATTGCCATGGTAAGGGTTTCGGTCTTCTTTTGGAACAAGACTACCAATAATTTCTATTTTTTGTACGGCATAATTGGCCTAAAGGTCTTTGATGTATTGGCTATCACAAGCCTTCGACCAGATGGGAGGGTCATCTATTCGTACCTTTGACCTTGTCAAGTTATAGAGGTCTATTTTTTTCAAGAACACTCATTATCTATTTTTGTTAGCCTCCACCACAATGATTCAAACGACGTGTCATATGAAGAACATGTCACCTTCCTTTTGCTTTAGCTATCGGCTTACACGTTTGGCTCGAACTCCTTAACTATGGCCAAATCCCTATAACCCTTGGGCAACTTTATCCATGAAGGCACCTGACTGGCCTTGAACTAATGGCTCCTCACTAATCTCTTTCAAAGTATGGGCTAAATGTTTAACAATATCAGGGCTCAGATAAAAAAAGAAAACATCAGAAGCCCTATCTGGCTACTGCAGCTATGGTTGAATGTAGTTTTAGAGCGACAATTGTCCATTAAGCCTCCATATGACAAGTTGGCCAGTTACATATCGGGTTCATATGGACCAAGGCTCTGCTACTTGACATGTGACTCCCTTACCAAGGACGAGAAGAAGAATTTTGTCCACTTCTTCAAAATTTTCCACTTTATTTCCTTGGACTCGATGACGATAAACTTTGCTCTATTTGCTAGTGGTCAAAGAGGCCCCAAGTGGTTCACTCACCCAATAACTTCTAAAAAAGAAGGAGTTTTGATCTAGTCAAATTTTCTCTATTGATAGATCATTTTTGGAGGTGCTCCTGATATGGAAGATGTAAGTTTTTACGTCTATCTGCCTAACACAGTCGCTCAACAGATGGGCTTCTACTAATCCATTCCTGCACCTTGCTCATCAACACTAGAGGATCATTTGTTAATGCCCACATCTCCAAAGGAGAAGATGTTAAGGAGCTGATGGGGGAAAATGACAGGCATCGACAGAGCTTTGTGATTGTCCCTTATGAAGTTTTAGAAGGAGTATCAATCTGCTTTATTGATTAGTGGTTGAAATACTATCGGTCTTACCACTGAAGCATTAGAACCTGTTTTGATGTCTTTGTAGGTTCTCCTGTGCAGAAATGCAATTCAACAACAAAAACCAAAGGTAAGCATTTTGAGAAAATTCGAGCCTTTGAGAAATATTACAAGATAAAGTGGATCCTCACTACGACCATTGGATTGTTCAAAACATAGAGGAAACCATAGCCAAATGAAAACAAGAGCATAAGGCTCAACATGGGTTCAAATATTTAGAATTTCTTGATATCAAAATTCCACCTGAATTTATTTAAAAAGTTCCTTTTTTGGACCCAGTGCCCTTGCCTTATACTCGTTTTGGTTTGGCTGATGCATTTTCTGGGGAATCGACAGAGCAGGTAACTTTAAATTTTTCAAAAGATATGAGTCTGTCACGGATCTTTTTAAAACAATGAATGATGTTACTTTCGCTAGTTCGTTTGCCCTCCCTTTTGAACAATTTGATGTCGTGACGATTGCCAATGAGTTTTCCCAAGGTATACGATCTTTTTTTGTCCAAAGGTAATAATCATTTCTGACCACTGACACTTGTAATTTTGCTTGCAACGCTCCCCCTAAAGAGCCCTTGGCTTATAAGCGGCTAGTGGAGCAAGTGGTCGTCATCGAATAAGAGGAAAAGGAAGAAGATTGTCAACTTCTTCAATAGAGGACAAGGAGATTGGTCAAAGTAAGTGACCAATCAATAACTGGAACAAGCGACCGTCCGGTTATTGCTTCTCTTCAACCCAAAACATCCAAAACAACTATTAGGCCTAAAAAAGAAAAAGCTCTAGCGAGAAGAAAAATAATCTTTTTTGACGCTGAACATTCTGCCAAGAAGTCTAAAGCACATAAAGGCCTAGTAATATCTGACCCAGCCATCGAGTCTTAGGTATATTTCATCTGTCAAATATTATAATTTGTCGAAATGAAATATACTTGTTTCATTTCTTTTGGCAGGACAAAGAGCCTATCCCTGAGCACTCCACTTCACCTGCGGTATCTAACGAACCAGACCTGCAGATCTAAAGAGTATGATCCTTTGACAAAAATTTGCTATTATATTGGCATAAATTTATGATCCTTTGACAAAAATTTGCTTTTATATTGGGCATGAATTTTATCTTGAAACTAAAACAAATTTTATTTCAGAATTAGGGTCGGGAGGTCTTAAACCCAATTGCTAATGAATCTGTCGAAGTTCTTCAAGGATAGGCTCCTTTCACAAAAAAGTCTGTTGGAGTTGCTCCACAAGTTGAAGTTCTTTAGATTGAAGCTTTGACAATGTCGCTGACAGTCGAAACCCATCGAGGAGAGCTTACTGTTGAAGCGGCTGAAGCTTTTCTTGCCGAGGAATCGGTAACTGTACATTCTCCATCTTGATGATCTCCATCACCTGAAGAACATGGACAGGTGATAGTACCCTATAGTTCCCTACAAAGACATCCTACTGTCAACTTGCCTACATAGTGTAATTTGCAATTTATGATCAGAGATGACATAGATATGGAGGCGTTGATGGCTGATGTCTCTCCTTAATTCCATGTCTCCAGCCCAATTCACCCAATACTCCAAGTAGGATCATCTAGTCATCCAAGTAATGATGATTTAGACATAGATGAATTGATAAATCTTTTGTCGAGTGAACCAACTCTATCCGTTTCTTCTTTGATTCCAGAGGAATCTTCAACCAACCCAAAGGTTAATGAATTACTGAAATGGTTAAAGAATTTCATGAACTTCTTCTTCTAGATTATTGCTTTTGACGATTCCTTATGAAGTAGAGTTCAAACTATCTTGAATGAACTCGAACTGGTTAGATCACAGCTTCCCACCTCCTGTCGAAGCCTTTATTCATCCTTTAAAGACTGCATCAATAATTTATCTAATAAAGCTATTACTTTCAATCAAGTCATCTCTACTTATAACAAAGAGATGTCGGAAAATGAAATTGTTCTTGATCAATTACAAAAATTGAAGGCTAAGAGAGATCAACAGAATGAAATGATTGCAAAAATAAGGGCAAGCTGTACAGATGCTAGCAATACTGCTAACTGGCAAAGAGAATGCCTCGACAAGTTAGAGGAAAAAATAAAAAAAAAGTCAAAGAAGAACTAGCATCCACTGAAGCACGGAGAAAGAGACGTTAGCTTCTGATTAGGAACATCTATGCCAAAAGGCTTATCCGGCACAGTAGTTTAATTTGTTTCATCAGTCCTTTTAATCTGACAAATTTTAATAAAAATTCTTTGTATTATTTATTCATTTATTTATAGCATTCGACAATAAATTGTACAAAGTTCAATACAATAATAAATTCTTTATTCAATCTTTACTTTGCATATTGTCAGCTTGCATGGCTTTAGGTATTTGCCATTGATTGATCTTACTTTTAGTCGAGAGTTAACTTTGTCGAGTGCGTAGGTATTACCAGAAAATACTTGCATAATTACAAATGGTCCTTCCCATTTTAGTGCCCACTTGCCATATTCTCGACAACATTTCTCTATAGGTAAAATTACCTTCTAAACTAAATCGCCTAAGTTAAAAGACTTTTATTTAACTTGACAGTCATAAAATTTAGCAATTTTCTCCTTTGTCGAATTAAACTTTCTAAAACAATTAATCTCTCATCAGTCAACTCGTTTAATTCATCAAACATTGAATTCCAATAACTTTAAACTGGTAATTCATCTTGTTTGTGGATATGAATTGATTGGAGATTGATCTCGACAAGCAAAATGGCATCATGACTATAAACTAATTTGTACAGTGATCTGCTTGCCGATTCTCTTGCCGAATTCTTATATGTCCATAAAACCTGATCAAGGGTATTATGCCAATTTTTAGGCTGTCGACCAATATGCTTTTTAATCAGGCTAATAAGTATTTTTTTGATGGCATCTACCTGAACATTTGCCTGTGCATAGTATGATGTTGATGTAATTAATTTGATTTTTCTAGAATTAGCATATTCTCTAACTTTCTGTCCAGTGAAGACGGTACCTTGATCAGTTGTCAAAGTTTGAGATATCCCAAAGCTGCATATGATGTGATTTTCAATAAAATTGATCACATCTTGTTGAATGACATCTTTTAGCGCAAATGCTTCAACCCACTTAGTGAAATAATCAACCCCAACTAAAATATACTTGTGTCCTTTCGACAAAGGAGGATGTATTTGGCCTATTAAGTCCAAAATCCATCCTCTAAATGGCCATTGTTTAGTAATTGAATGTAATTCATTAGCTGGGATATTTTGTATATGACCATACCTTTGACACTCTTCACAAGACTTGGCAAATATTATACAATCCTTGACTAGTGTTGGCCAGTAATATGTTCACCGTCGAAGGATCCATTTTATTTTATCTCCTACTTGGTGAGCCCCACAAATACCTCTATAAACTTCTGACAAAGCAATGTATGCCTCCTAGTTACTCAAGCATTCCTCTAACTATTCGTTGATAGTTTTCTATACAATTATCCACCTGATAGTACAAAATTTAATGCTCTATATTTGAGTTTCCATTATACATTAGAATTTAGATTCTCTAAATAATCAATGATTATTTTTCTCCAATCATTGCTTGTACGAACGTCAATTTGTAACATATCCCTTTCTTTCAATGGGTATAAAAGTTCTCTAATTTCTATTAGACCCTACAAAAATTTTTTAGAAACCTTATAGCCAGAAGCTATTTGGGCTAAATCATTGACTTCTTCATTTGATTCCCTAAGAATGTGTTGGACAAAAACCTCATCAAATTTTTTCATTAACTTACCTGCCACAGCACAATATTTAATCAAATTTTCATTAAAGCATTTATATTCCTGAGTAAGCTATTTGATGACTAACTGAGAATCTCTAAGTATTAGACTCTTTGTACTTTCATTTGACAAAGTATTTCTAATTCGACAATTAAAGCCTCGTATTCATCCTCATTGTTAGAATAAGAATACTTAAGTTCAAACATAAACTTGGTTGGAGTTCACTTAGGGGAAATTATTAAAATTTCAATGTCATTTCCTTTTTTGTGCCTTGATCCATCAAGGTAAAGATGCCATGGTCTCAATCTGACAAAATTTATGTCATTATCTGTGTCAAGGATAGGATGGTCGACTAAAAAGTCAGCCAATGCTTGGCCTTTGATAGCTTTTGCTGGAACATATTGTAAAGAAAATTCTGATAATGCAATAGTCTATTTGCCTATACGTCCATTAAGAACATGTTTAGATAACATAAATTTTATTATATCTGTCATTGAAATGACAAATACATTACAAGGCATCATACAATATTTTAGCTTAGTACAAGAAAAATACAATGGTAAGCATAACTTTTCAACTACACTATATCTTGTTTCTGTATCGTTCAAAACTTGACTGAGGTAGTAAATGGCTCTCTCGACACTATTTTCATCGTCTTGACTAGTAAACATCATATCGTTTCTTTAGAAGTTGAAATATATAACTTCAAGGCTGATGTGGTATTAGTGATATCATAACCGAAGGATTCGTCAGATATTGCTTGATTTGATCAAAATCCTCTTAGTAACAAGGCTTTGAGATGAACTCTTATTCAGCTTTCATCTTGACCAAAGGTGAGAAGACTCTGGTCCTACCTAATAAGTTTGATATGAATCTTCTCAAGAAGTTCACTTTTCCCCAAGAAAGATTGTAATTCCTTCTTATTTGTCAGTGCAGTGGCTTCCAAACTACTCTAGTCTTATTCTTATCCACTTCAATTCCTTTCTTATGGACTAAGAATCATAGAAATTTGGTAGTCGACACTCCAAAAGTACATTTCTCTAGATTCATTTTAAGGTTGTACTTCTGCATTCTTTCAAAAGCCTGCCTCAAATGTGTCAAGTGATTTTGCTTATCTTTCGACTTGAAAATAACGTCGTCAATGTAAACTTTCATAAACTTCCCTATAACATTATGGAAGATGGTGTTCATCGCTCTTTGATAGGTGGCCCCTGCATTCTTCAAACTGAAAGGCATGACAACACACTCATATGTCACAATGGCTCTTGGACATCTAAAAGCGATTTTCGACACGTCCTCTTCGACTATAAAAATATGATTATAACCTGTATGACCATCTATACAACTTAAAATTTCATGCCCAGACGCGAAGTCCACTAACATATTCGCTATGAGCATTGGATATTCATCTTTTGGAGTAGCTAGATTTAAATTTCTAAAATATATGCATACTTTCAACTTACCATTTTTCTTAATAACTAGAACTAATTAGAGAGTCATTTGACATAACTGGTAGTTCTAATGAACTTAGCTCTGAGCATTTGACCTCCTATTTAATTTTCAGCATCACTTCGGGAGCAAATCTCTTATTTGGCTACTTGATAAGTCTATATCCTTCCTTGAGTGGTAATTTATGTTCGACAAGGTCTCTGCTTAAACCAGGTATTTCATTATAATCCCAAGCAAAGCAATGTTTGTATTATGTAATTAACATGACAAGTTTTTCTTTGAATTCTTTTGGCAGAAATGCACTAACAAAAATGGGTCTTTTACTCTATTCAATACCTAAGTTCACCTCTTCCAAAGGAACTTCAGCTTCAACATTAATCTTTTCATTGGGCCCTCTTTCAAATCCTAAAAGGCCATCATCTATAATGCAGTCCGACAACATACCTTCCATTGTATTGACTGCTTTGTCGGCTAGATAGGCTGACAACCTGTCCATTTGAGTCTTAAGACTCATGGCTAGCGCTTGGCTAATTTTTTGTCGACCTTATCCATTAATTTGACAGCAAATTGATCCATTAACCAGACTTCCAAAGCCTCATTGTTGATCGTTCCATCTTCTGCAGTTACTGGTTTGACATTGGGAATGTAAATTCTAAAGTCAACGTGGAGTTGCTGCAAGTAATATAGACTATCATTTGCTTTTTCCACTTCCACCTATCCTTCGCTATTCCATAGGATCAATTTATGATACGCAGTTGATGGGACTGCTTCGATAGCATGGATCTAATCTCTTCCCAACAATATGTTATAACTAGACTTCGAGGGAATTACTACAAATGGGGCTGCTCTTTCGACTGATTCGATATAGATACTTAGCATTACTACACCGTCAGATAGGGAAGATTTGCCACTAAAATTAGTGACAACTAAATATGTCTAAATTAGGTCAGACTCATTCTTCCTAACCTCTTGAATGTAGCTCTTGGTATTAGATTAATGGCAGCTCCACCATCCACTAGAACCCTATTAGTTGGCTTTCCTTCTAATGAAGCCTTGATATGTAAAAGCCGTAGATGTGCCTTTTGTATGTCAGTTGGTTTTTCAAACTTGGTCAAATTGTCAAGTTCGTCATCCCAGTCATCCTCTAGACTATCGAAACTTGAAATTACTTCATTTCCTAGAAACAACGAATCTTCCAACAAGTCTTCTAAATTTTCCTCATTCTCACCCACATAAATCTCATAATGGGCTTTATATTCTGATGGTATCATAGAAATGAGGTTAAGATTCATATTGACAGGATGCTCATCTACATCTTTTCTTTTAACATCTTCTTTAGTGTCTCTGAACTTTCCTTCAACTGGGTCGCAGTCATCTTCATCTATAAATGGTCCAAGTTTAAAGTAGTCTTTATCTATTAGACCATCATCTGATCCTGCTTTTGACAAAGTTATCCCCATGGCCATGATCACGTCATCTAAATCCTTATCTGTGTCAAAGGCCAGGTTAAATTCTTCTTCATCGTTGATCCCCAAAGGATCTTTAGGATCATTAAGGGCGTCTATGATCTCTTTGACTGACAAATCAATGTCCAACATATGGCATTTGGGTTTAAACTCAACGAGTTACCCCCTTGTTTAACTTTGGCAAGAGTTTATTTCTTTTGCTCAACATTAGTCTTGGGATCCTCTAAGATCACCTTGATTTCTTTGTGAGACCAATCTTCATAATCCTGTACTTCCACCATAGCCACTTGTTTTCCTTTAGTGGCTTTCTCAGCCTCTACTAACCCACCAGGCCAGTTTTTCTTTGGGAGGAAAAGATGTATAATTTTATCAAGTTCTGACTTCAAAGGCGTTGATTGCATCAATTTCTATGCCTTTGCAATCTTTTCCTAAAGCCATGCACTCAAAAGATTCAGCTGAGGCTGTACACTTCCCTTTTGTGGTTTGGAAGTTTCTTATTAGATTTCCCTAGTATTTCAAGCTGTTGGTTTGGTTTCGACTACCAAACACTTTTTCCACGACCCTGATGGCTCTTCTTTGATTAGAAGTTCATTTACCAAAGCTCTCCTTTTTTGGACTTGTCTATACTTCTACAACCTTTGTTTTTGGGTCTTCGACAATGATCAACCAGAAGGTTCTGGATTTCTTTGACTGAATGGCACTACCTTGCCATGTTGATAGTCTTCATCCTAGAAAGGCTACCCCTTTTGGAATCTACTCCTCTTGGCATTATCCTTGTTTACCATTGCAGAGTTCTTAACTCATTGGCCAGCCTTTACATTTGTAGGTGGCACTCGTGTTCTGGTGTGTCGGATATAGTTTTGGGAACTTGGGTTACTACTCCCAACCGACTCTTTGGATTTCGGCTTAACTATGTATTATGGCCAAAATCTTGGTGTATAATACGGCTTTGACTGAAAGTTCTTATGAAAGGGCCTTTTTTTTTTCTGATCCTTTGGTAATTGAGAATCGGCCATCACCTTTTGATGATCTTCGATAGCTTTCAAATCATACAAGTGGACATATCTTGGGCATATCTGGATTGCTATTGAATCTTTCTTTCTTTTCATGAACTCTTCATAAGTTTCCTAAGGCTTTTGATACATGTCAAAGGTATCCGCCATAGGGTTAGTGTCATCACTCTTATACTTATATGGGTCTACTTCAGCATGCATCTTCCGTTTTCCTTTTGCATTAACCATGCCAATATTCAGGGGAATTTGATTGTTGATTTCAATGACATTTGTCTGAACAGGATCAATGTTAACCTTCATGTCTACCTTTTTATCAGCTAACTTCAATCTTTATTCTATAAAAGCTTTCTGGATTAAGTCCCAGAAATGTACACATCACATGACTAAATACATTATGAACTTTACAATATTTTCAGTCTTTAATTTCATTAGGTTTTAACAGCCTATGATTATCCAACAATTTTATTTGTTTTTCTTTTAACAAAACGTCAAAAATTTGTTCGACTTTTGTTACGTCAAATGTGTATTTTTTTTTATTGACATAGTTCATCTTTTCTTTGGCCCTCATAGGCTTTATAGCCTGACAAACAAAAAGAGGTCTATTCTTTAATTCGGAAAGATTTACATCATAATCAACGTCCTCATCCTCTTCGTCATATTCTTCTATTCTGATGTAATTTACTTTTTCTCTCTTAAGGAATTTCTTTTGCTTTGCATCTTTTTAGCTTTCAACTATTCTATCTATCAAAATTTTCCCCCTAATTGGGCAAGGTTAACTAAATATTGATTGACAAGCTTTTTTCTGATATAATAATTTAGGCCCCCGATAGTCATTTTGACAATCTCAGTTTCGAGAATTGGAGTAAAACATCTACTCCTTATCTGTCTAAATCTTGCCAAATAATCCTCGACAAATTCGTTGTATAATCTTTTAATATTAAATAGATCTATCAGACTAACTTTCAGATCCCTTCTAAAGAATTAGTCATGGAAGCTTCTCTCCATCTACGCTCAGAATGAATAGAATTTGGTCTCAGTGTCAAGAACCAAGAAAAGGCATTTTTCATGAGAAAACTTGGAAAGAATCTCATTTTAAGTCCTTCATCTATTGCTAGATCTCCATTTCGATAGTGTACCATGTAATGTGTTTAACGGTTAATTCACCACTTTCCTCAATAAACTTGGATAGTTTAGGAACCTTAATTATTCCTCTGGGCAATTCTACCTGTTGAACCCAATCAGGGAACGCTGAAGTGTAACAAGGCTGATTAGTATAGCCTACATTGAAACCAAATCTATTCATGTTGCATTCAATTTGGTTCCCCATGAGGTTTTGTTAGAACTCTCTTACGGAATTATTACATATGGCTCATTCCAATGCAACATTTGTACTTGACCATGTCTCAATTGTGGTTGAGGTTGGTCTTGCCCTTGTACTACGTTATTTTGCTGATTTTGGCCCTGATCTTAGGCCATAATTACTTATTCTAGTTAGACATTTTTAGGCACAACAATCCCCAAGCTTGAGTTAGTCTACCCATTTGTAATGCTAACGTATACATACATTATTTGTATTTTCCATTAAGGGCTTCCATATGACACCTATTTGTTGTGTCAACATACTTACCATACCGTGATTACTTTCATCCATTTACTGTCGAATGTTAGCCAATAAACTTACAGTAGATGTGGCGACAGCATTTGGCATGTCTCTTGACATATTTGGAAAAACATGTCCCAAATTTAGTCTTTTCTATCGTAATACAGTGGGAGTGCTGGTTCTTGTCATATTTGCCAATACAGAACTTACTACTTGACCTTGATTCATCTAACACATGGGATTGGTCAAATGATTTCCAATCCTAAGTTAAGTCATCACAGGGGGGATATACCCTTGAGGTAATCCATATTGAGGTGTAAACCTTATCGTTTGACTGCTTACTAGATTTGGTGACACTAGTGTTGGTCCAGACACTTGTTCCAATACGAGGTTTCCTAAAAGAGACACGTTTGACACAACGTTTATAGGATTAGCAGTTATTATAACTGCTAGCACGTTTGCCATAGTCAGGGACGGATCCAGAAATTTTGGTCAATGGGGGCAAAAAATAGTCTATGAATATTTTTATTAAAATTTTTTTTATAAATATATATAAGTGATAAAAAAGATATAACATGTATAAGATATAACTTACTTCAATTTTAATGTGGGGGCAACATCTAAATTTTTATAAGATAAAAAAAATTACTACATATACTAAGTAAAAAAAAAAATCTTGTGGGGGCAATTGCCCCCACATACATACATGTAAATCCGTCCATGGCCATAGTTACAGCAATCGTAAATGCAGTTAGTGAACTTGTCACTTGATTAGCACTGTTTGAATTACTCATGATTTCAGAATTGTAAGTATGAGAAGAACAAGGTATGCATTTACCACTTTTTAACACATATATTCAACGAGTTACTCTGAACTCGTCCCACTAGGTGTGCCAATTTATTTACAGTGATTTTTGGTTTAACCAGAATCTGACAACAAATTTCCTATATGTCAATTCGTTAACAGAGATTATTGGTCAAAGGCCAAATTCGACAACAAATATGTGATTCTATCAAGAGCAATTGTATTTTCAAAGTTATGCAGTAATATCATGTAAAAGTCAAAATGGTGTCAAACGCAAGTGATTCGACAAACGTTGCATGAAAAGACTTGAGGCTTAAAAATAAGCTTTTCCAAAAATTAAACAAAAAAGGTAAAATTACAGGAAAGTAAGTTACAGAATGTAAAGTATATAAAAAGGTAACTGCAAAAGGTAAACGACGGAAAGTAAATGGCAAAATGTAAAGTGCAGAAAAATAAATTGTAGAAAGTAAAGAGCAGAAAATTAAAGTGCAGATAGTAAATAAAAACGATTAAATTACTGGAAGATAAATGAACATGATAAAGGACTAGAATAATAAAAGACTTTGAATTAAATTTGAATGAAATATAAAGTGAAAAACATACTTTGATGTTGATTTTTTAATCTGCTTGTGCGAGATATTAGGATTTTTAATCAAAAGTTAACAATCTCTTTTACAACAATTACCCTAGTATTTATAGGCAAATTGTTGACCCTAAGGTTATATGCCATAAGTTTTGATGATGACGAATGTATTTGAATAGTAGCATTGATATATATAAAGATTAATTATCATATATATGCTACAAGTAATTAAGCATGATTATGTTATTTAATATGTATGTTGCATATATTGAATCATGCTATTAAACTAACCATTGGGTTTGTAAGTAAGATATATTTTATAGGTTGGTTCAAAACAAGAAAAGTGAGGATTGTATTGAAGAACAAGGAAAAGCAATATCATGCTTCACTCAAGGAAAACAACATGCAAGGATGAAGCTCCAAGAAATGAATAATTAGAAGATTTGAAGTCTTGGAAGCTTGGATGCATCAAGATAGCCTATGTGTTTAAATTAGGTATATTTTATATAGGCTAGTATATTTGTGCAACTCAATGATTTAGATTTGCATACATTGGTTCAAGCATTTTTGAACAAAAAGATAGTGAGATATGAAGTTTTACAAAAGTTATTTTTTGACCTTTGGTCACTCCTTATATCATATCTCATAAATGAAAAATTGGTTTTTCAAGTATCTTAATCTCATTTGATAGTAGACTCAAAGATCTTTTCAACGGTATATCATTTATTCAAAACGGAGTCCAAATGAGAAATATATGACTATTCAAAATATAGTTTGAAAAACTGAAAGTTGATTTTACTGTAATAAAAAATTATTCTGTTCTGACCTATAGTCAGTATTTTGATTATATCTTTTAAAAGAAAAATAATTTTTAAGTAAAACTTGGCTCATTTGAAACTAGACTCCAAGAGCTTTCCAATGGTATATTATTTGTTTAAAACGGAGTTCAAATGAGCGAGTTATAAATTTTTAAACAAAGCTCAAAATCTGGACTGCACTATAACGGCTAGTTTTGTAAAATCTTATATATATGACCTTAGATACACGATTTTGAGCAAGAACAAAATCCTACAATGTGATATTAACTTCTTCTATCATCTTTGAGAGAAAGGAAAGCATTCTTGAGCCAAATCTTGCATATTCTCTATCATTAGAGTTATTAGAGCTTCATTTGTTTTCATCTACTCTTTAGAGAGAGTTTCTTTGTATTGTTGATTTTGATCAACACATATATTATTCTGAGTTGAGGTTCGCAAGTACCGGTGTTGAAAGAACTTGCTTTGGGTTGAGGAGGAGCCCGGATTTATAAATTCTTCATTGTGGTTTCGCAAATACCCGGATCGAATTTGCGTGGTTGTAGTGGTTTGCAAGTACCCGGATTAAACTTGCAATTATAGTGGAAATACTCAAGTGGTCTCTTGAGGACTGGATGTAGGCTTGGATTAGCCGAACCAGTATAAATCTCCGAGTTTGCTTTCTCTATCCCTTACTCTTTAATTTGTGCATATTGATATCTATTCTTTAATTCCTTGATCTTTATAATTATTTATCCTGACAGCACATTGATTTTCTGTATTGTATTTATTATCCTAAGCATTGTACTTTTACAGAAAATCATTTTAACTTCCAATTAATTCTTGTGAAAAATTTATAAAACCCAATTCACCCCCCCTCTTGGGTTCCAACCATTACTTTCAATTGGTATCAGAGCTTGGGCTCTTGATTTAAGACTTAACCGTCTAAGAGTAAATATGGTTGGATCTAGTGAGTGGTTTATGTCTGAAAATTGTTCTTTCACAGAACCTCCAATTTTTGATGCTAATCATTTTCAATATTGGAAGTATGAAATGAAAATTTTTTTAATTTCAGTAGACCATAAACTATGGGAAATTATAGAAAATGGTTTTTATATGCCTGTCAAGGAAGAACAAGGAAAATACATTCCAAAACCCAAGAGTGAATGGAATGATACTGAAAGAAGTTTAGTGCAACTCAATGCTAAGGCAAAATTGATTATTTCTTGTGCATTGAGTCAAGATGAATTTTTCAGAATTTCCAATTGTGCAACTGCTAAGGAAATGTGGGAAACTTTAGAAGTTGCATATGAGGAAGATCTTGTTGCAATGGAATTAAAGTCTAGAAATCTCATTAATGAACTTGATATAGCTCAAATGAAAAATTGTGAAACCATCAATGAGATACGACTTGTGCTTAATCAATTGCAACCTCTTGGTGTTAAACTTACAGGAAAATCTCAAATCACCAAGGAGATAGAAGAAAAAGAAAAAGGAGAAAAAGAGAAACCACAACCAAAAACTGAATCATCAAAGAAAGCTTACCTATCTTCCATTTGGGGAAATAGCAATTCCGATGAGGAGAACACAAATGAAAAAGCCAACACTTGTCTTGTGGCCAGAGATAAAGATGAGGTAAATTCATTTGACTACTCTTTTGAAGAATTACAAGATGCCTTTGATGATTTACATGAAGAATCTCTTATACTTGCAAAGAAACTAAATATTTCAAAACAGAAAAACTCTTCTCTTGAAAATGAGTTGGAAACATTGAAAAACGAATTTTCTATTTCCAAAGAAGAGAATTTTGTTTTTGAAAATCAAAACAGAACTTTGCAAGAAGAGAATTTGATTTTAAAGGCAAATATCTCTACCAACAAAAATTACTTTTGTACCAAGTGTGATTCCTTGAAAAAGGAGAATGAGGATCTTAAAAACACACTTAAAAAACTTTCTCAAGGTAGAGAAATTCAAAACTCTTCTGTTGAGAAACAAAGTAGTAGCTTTAACAAAATTGGTTTTGTTCTTAACAAGTCAAATCAGAAATATTTCGAAAACTACTTTGTTCCTACAAAAATGTCCAAAAGTCCACCTTGCACTTGTTTTTATTGTGGACTGAAAGGACACAAGTCTTACTCCTGTTTTTATAAGAAAAATCTTGTTCATGGAGCAAAAATGAAATGGGTTCAAAAAGGAACTCATGACCCAAGCAAACCCAAAGAAAGTTGGGTACCAAAGATAAATGAATAATTTGTAGATTTGCCTCGAAGCAAGGAGCGGAAATGACTTTTCAATGGCTACATCATTCAAACTCCACTCTCTTGCATCAAAAGGAGGCAATGGATAAGTAAACATATAAGCTGGAATGCATTGTAAGAATTTTGACTGATATGTTTACTGCTCTCTAATGCTTTTGTCTGTTGTCTAATATGTCTTACATCTATCCTTGATATTCATGCATGCTATATCTGAAAACAATTCTTATGTGTGTGACTTATAGATTCAAATTTTGTTTTGAACCAATATCTTTCTTCTAAATACTGCTCAAACTCTCCTTTTTGCCGTATCATGAAAACTTTCATCCATCACATGCATATTTCTCTTGCTTTCACAATAATAAGATTACTCTTGCCTATAGTATTTATCCTTATTGTAATCTTATTCAAATATTTTCAATAAAATCAAATTTATTGCAAAATTGCATTTCATGGAAGCATAGCACTTTTATTAATATGGCATATCTTGAACATAATGTTGCTCCTAGTGCTCGAGATTTATTTGAACATCACTAATTTGAGAATCAAAGTACTCCACTAAAAGTGTCTTGCAGTTGGTTGGTCGACCTGCTAGCTCATCAGTGGTTGACCAGCAAGGCTTATATATGTCAATCTGTAAACCAACGCCTCACGCCAGATGCCAACGCTAGACGCTAAGTAAAGAGGATGTTGCAAATGATCAATCAATTAAGATCATTAAAATTGCAAGAAGACAGGATCAAAAGAAGAGCAATGAGAAAAACAAGGATATCAAAATCTTGAAGAGGAACTTCAAGAAGCAACAAAAGTTTGCCAAAATTGATGAGTATCTCTATCCTTTACTTCTTCATTATTTAATTGAATGATACTCCTTGATCTCAATTGAACATTCTGGCAAATTTTTTTTACTGTCATACTTTCATTGCAATGACATATTGTTTTCTAACATCTTACATACTTGATCACAACATGACATATAAAAATATGTTAAATACTTAAATTATTTTTTTTAATACATCATGGTTTGAGCATTATACATATCATCTCTTTTACATAAGCTGTAACTTATGAACCATTGTTTATGGATTATAGTTTATATCTGATTATATCTTATTAATCCATATTATTTCAATTATGTTACTACATACTCTGATTATAATATGTTTTATCTTGAGTAAGTATGTAACTTGCTTTTGCTTTGAAATGATGATATATATATCTATGTCAGAAAATTCTTTCTATCTTTAAAATGGATATATATTTTTCAAAATATATATATCCTTCTATTGTACAAAATTTGTGCGGCTGATTTTCTTTATCTTTCTTTATTATTATAATTTTTTTTAAGTACCGTCATCTGAAAGAAACCACTTGCATTAAAATAAAAAAAAACAAACCGAAGGATTACATTGTATTAAAAAAAAAGGGAAGGTTTGCTCATGGATGAGCAATCTACAGGCGAGGTGGTCTCGGATTAGGTGGGTTGTATTGAATCATCACCCCTCGGCTATTCCTCGGAGCAAGAAACTGAGCAATGTCACGGAGGGTAGTGTAAATCCCATTCATACAATCAACACTTCTTTGTTGTTGATTGCAGAAGCATTGGGTAGACCAATAGAAGAACCTATCTATTCTTGAAGTTAGTGCCGCATTGTTGCGTTTAGCTAACTTCTCCTGGTCCTTTATCATCTTCTTGAGTTTCTTCACCTCCTGCTCCAGACAAGCAATTTTGTCTTCTGACGTATGGCCTGTACTAATCTCCTCAGCCTCTTCGATCTTCATCTTCTTCTTTCGGTTCTCTTGAGATCCTTCCAAAGGTCTTTTGCCCTTGTCCTTGCCTAGACTCAAGTTTAAGTCGAGCTCTTCCTCCCTGGCCTCTACTGTGAGATCAATGAACTTTCTTGCTGCCATGGTTTGGAAAATTCAGAAATTTTTGTAGGAGTATGAAGAGAGAGGAATGTCAGAAAGTTATAGGCTCAGAGATGAATACTCTTTGTGGTGTGGTAATTGAGAATTCTGGGGGAGTCTTTATAGAGAGAAAATTGTGACTTAGAGCCAACGAAGATATCTCTTCGCCGCACCCCTACACGCTCATCCTATGGATTTCTACAAGTTGGAAACTAGAAGTATAGGGTACGCATGCACACCAATAACGCGTCACATTAATGGCAAAACCACGAAAGTCAATTTTCGGTGGATTTGCGGCTGATTTAATTTGTTTTGATTAGAAATTTTAAGGATTAATAAAATGGTGATATTCAGAACCGTATCACTCTGCTTTGTTGTGTTGTTCTTGAGAGCATACATGATTACATCATGCTGTGATTATATGTATCTAAGAACATATGTTGTGTATGCTATTCATGTATCATGAGCGAAGGCTATGGCTAAGAATAATATTTCATGATTCCACATGCACTCATACAAAATGAGCTGTCAAAATTTTTACATGTACTCATCCTCAAGATACATATATAAATTTATTTTGAATGGGTATATAAATTGCTTCCTTTGTGCTGAAATTTATCTTATCCTTTATGAAGCAAATTTGTTTTGAAAAAGGACTTTAAAAATGCTTCTGTTATGTTAATATGTTTTATCATATGAAGCAACATTTTTTTTGAAAAAGAAAAGATTTTAAAGATCTCTTTTGTTGTAGATAACAAAAGGGATGAAAAATATTGATGTTTCATATATGGATTATGAACTATATGCTTGAATATATCTTATTACACTAATCCATATATATTGCTTCCTTAGATGAAACGTTTCTAAATTCCTTCGAAGAAAAATGTTTTAGAAAAATATCGTGAATCTCTTGAATTGCTTCCATAATGCTAAAATTGCTTTGCCATATTGAAGCATTATCTGTTTTGAAAAGAAAAGGATTTGAGTATCCTTATTTTAAATCACTTTTGCTATATGTTGAAATAATTTTATGCATATATGCAGAAATTGTTTTTCAAAAATCATGAAAAATATTATTATTCGATTTATGGATTATGATTAATATTCTTGTTTATATCATGCTTTGCTAATCCATATATCATACTTCTGCTGTGTGCTGTAAATATTTCTATCATATGACAGCAAATGATGTTTTTTTTTATTTAAAAGAGTTTAATTTTTCTGCTATTTACTAAAAATGCCTATTCATAAACAAGCAGAAATCATTTTCAATGAAAATATTGCAGAAATTTCTTCAAAAATCTTACTTCAAAATTCTGCAATCAAAAATTGAATTTCCTTTATAATGATTTGGACAATCTTTTTCAAAGGAAAAATGTTATGAAATTCAGGGGGAGCTTTGTCTCACTTGAATGTATTTTTTTTTTGAAAAAGAATATATCTTGAAAAATTGGATATTCATTATTCATTATTCTTTTTTAAATTATGCAAGGTTTAAGGGGAAGCCTAAAACTCTTTCAAGTAAGATATATCTTATAGGTTGGTTCAAAACAAGAAAAGTGAGGATTGTATTGAAGAACAAGGAAAAGCAATATCATGCTTCACTTAAGGAAAACAACATGCAAGGATGAACCTGCAAGAAATGAAGAATTAGAAGATTTGAAGTCTTGGAAGCTTGGATGTATCAAGATAGCCTATGTGTTTAAATTAGGTATATTTTATATAGGCTAGTATATTTGTGCAACTCAATGATTTAGATTTGCATACATTGGCTCAAGCATTTTTGAACAAAAAGATAGTGAGATATGAAGTTTTACAAAAGTTATTTTTTGACCTTTGGTCACTCCTTATATCATATCTCATAAATGAAAAATTGGTTTTTCAAGTATCTTAATCTCATTTGATAGTAGACTCAAAGATCTTTTCAACGGTATATTATTTATTCAAAACGGAGTCCAAATGAGAAATATATGACTATTCAAAATATAGTTTGAAAAACTGAAAGTTGATTTTACTGTAATAAAAAATTATTCTGTTCTGACCTATAGTCAGTATTTTGATTATATCATTTAAAAGAAAAATAATTTTTAAGTAAAACTTGGCTCATTTGAAAATAGACTCCAAGAGCTTTCCAACGGTATATTATTTGTTTAAAACGGAGTTCAAATGAGCGAGTTATAAATTTTTAAACAAAGCTCAAAATCTGGACTGCACTATAACGGCTATATAACGGCTAGTTTTGTAAAATCTTATATATATGACCTTAGATACACGATTTTGAGCAAGAACAAAGTCCTACAATGTGATATTAACTTCTTCTATCATCTTTGAGAGAAAGGAAAGCATTCTTGAGCCAAATCTTGCATATTCTCTATCATTAGAGTTATTAGAGCTTCATTTGTTTTCATCTACTCTTTAGAGAGAGTTTCTTTGTATTGTTGATTTTGATCAACACATATATTATTCTGAGTTGAGGTTCGCAAGTACCGGTGTTGGAAGAACTTGCTTTGGGTTGAGGAGGAGCCCGGATTTATAAATTCTTCATTGTGGTTTCGCAAATACCCGGATCGAATTTGCGTGGTTGTAGTGGTTTGCAAGTACCCGGATTAAACTTGCAATTATAGTGGAAATACTCAAGTGGTCTCTTGAAAACTGGATGTAGGCTTGGATTAGCCGAACCAGTATAAATCTCCGAGTTTGCTTTCTCTATCCCTTACTCTTTAATTTGTGCATATTGATATCTATTCTTTAATTCCTTGATCTTTATAATTATTTATCCTGACAGCACATTGATTTTCTGTATTGTATTTATTATCCTAAGCATTGTACTTTTACAGAAAATCATTTTAACTTCCAATTAATTCTTGTGAAAAATTTATAAAACCCAATTCACCCCCCCTCTTGGGTTCCAACCATTACTTTCACAAATGACTAAAGTAACTGTCTATACCATGTATGTGACGGTTTACATTAACATTTCATCGGCATAACTAACTAAACCAACATTAAGTAACAGTTTACATAGTCCGACACAACTGCCTTAGACATGTGATGGTGGAGTAACTGTCCTTTACGCCTTCAACATTCGACAACCAAGCTAAATGACACTCTCATCTTTTAACAACTATAAATGACTTGTTCGTCGACTAGGTATAAACTTGCTTGTAGAATGGTGAGCTTCTGACAACTTCTCTTTGACAGTTGTACATAGATCTTTCGTGGAGACGTCTATCCTTCCTACTCTCTTCTGACGAATTTGTCTTTGTTGAACAGTTGACATTTGTCAAATTTTTAAGCCAAATCACTTACATTGATACTTAAGCATTCGACTCTATTTTTTGGTGTCACTGAGGATGTTTACTTGTCAGCCAAACAGCTCGTTTATTTTATTTTAAAATAATCACCCAACAAAAGATATAAAGCTTTTTAAGTGCTATTTTTTATTAACAAAACTCAAATTTAAAATCTTATTTGTTAAAACAAAATAACAAATTATTTGAACCATTGAGTATTAATTTGTCACTCTTTAATTTTTCAATCACATAGAACTAACATTAATTAGACATTTTCCATTTTAACAAGAAAAAAAATAAAAAACGTAAAGACCTTTAGATATAATATCATTTACTCTTGTCTTTATGGAGACTTGCCTTCTCTTTTCTTAATTTCTCTGTCAAAATAAATAAATAAATAAATATTGTAAAAAATAATATAATATGTGTGACGGCTTTGACAATCTAGTTAAGGAGGGAGAAGATGCATGTTTAACAGTATTTTAAAAATCAGATCGATTTCAAAATCTTTGAATGTATTAGTTCAAGATTCAATAATTGAACCGCAGTTAAAATAGTGATACTTAAAAAATAAAATATATAATAAAAATATTAAAATATTTTACATAATTACACAATTTGTAAGAAAAAAAACTTTTTATTTCTTTTTATTAAACTTATCTATCCATTTTTTTATGTGATTCGTTAGAAAGTTCTACAAAACACAAATAACCGTGCCAAGAAATAATAATCACCACTCACCGGTCTATATATTTGTAAGTAAATAATATTTTTTGTAATATTTTAAATTATATTCTCACTCTCCAAGATACTCTTTTTTTTCCTTTGCCATTGTGAATGACAACTATAATAATGTAGGCTTTCATTTCAACCTCCAGTGGGTATATAATCGCAGAAAAATAGAGACTTGCGTCGACCTGCTATTAGCTTTCTTTCTTTCTTATTCCATTTCTTTGTCATGGTCATTGTTGTTGTCACTGTAACCATTCTATTGCCAACTTTCTTTCTTTCTTCTTCTTCTTTTTTTTTTGTTGCCGTTGTCGTCGTCGTCACCGCCGCCACCGCTAAGCTCTCTCTCTTCAAATTTTCAGTCAGTGAAATTGATTAACTGACTGGTTTCATTGATTTTTTCAGTTTTTTTTTTCGGTTCAAATGCTAACCCGACCAGTCTGGTCTGATTATTTAATTATTTGTGATAGACTAAAAAAATGAGCTGGCCCATTTAACCCGCAGTAGGCAAGCCGGGTTAGCAATATAGATGTCATCCTAAAAGTGGGTCAACCAGACTCTACCCACTTTTTGCTAACATATTTGAATGGGCCTGCCTAACCTTGCCAACTCTAAATGGAACAAAAATTAAAAAAAAATTGATGACGTGGTGCCACGTTACCTAATGAATTAGGCATGTGTAGCTGTTGATGCAAACTAATATACTGATGGGAGAATTTTAGTTAGCAAAATGTGTGCCAAGATAACTTTTGACTGACTGCTCACTAGCATCAAGAGCTATTCTATATGTTTTTGGAAACTGTAGGGAACAAAATTATAATTTTTAAATTATAGGAATCAAATTCAAGTTTGAGCGAAATTAAAGATATATTAGATATATGTTAAACAAAAAAAAATAGTCCTTCTCATCGCAAAATAAAATAATTAATAATCATCCATAATGAAATGGAGGAGGATCATGAAATAGAAAGATCTTGTTTCTTAAATTAACATCGTTAATTATAAAGACCAATAATCTTTTATTTTTTATTTTTTATTTTTTATTTTTTAAAAATTTAAAACTAAATTATTAACTATAAATCTTTATGACCGCCAAAGTCGACAGAACACTTTTGTCTCTATACAAAATAAGAAAGGTTTCTAGTCCGAGTGAAACAGCGTACCCTACAATAATCTTATCAGTTATCACTCCTTATTTTTGATACATTATTTTTATAAATATATTTTAGAATAGGTTGAATATATTTCAGAATAGGTGAATTGCAGATGATGATATGAATTAAATAGATAAATCATAAAAAAGTTAAAAAGAAAAGAGGACAAAAAAGACTTAAGACATGTTTGGTTTGACATTTTTTATTTCTATTTTCACTAAAAATAGAAAGCAGATTTAAAAATGTATGTGATTTAGTTTATTAAAAATATTTTTTTAAAAAATATTTTTTAAAATAAGTCCAAATCTAAAAAAATGAAAAAAATATTTTCAGTGAAAAAATAAATTTCAAAAAATATGACTAAAAATCAAAATAAAAATATTTTTCCAAATCAAATAGAATCTTAATTTTTAAAAGTTATAGTTATAATTTTTAGTGTAATTGGAATTTTGAGCCATATAATATATTTACAAAAAAATACGGCTTCTTTCCAATCTGGATAGTTGGATGATCTCATCTAACGGTCTAGATTAATCTTGCGTCTTTTTAAATTACACGATTAATTTTAACAAGTCTAATATTTTATTTTTCTCTCTTTTTAATTAATCATTCAATTTTTTTTAAAAAAAAGATTAATCTAGATCGTTAAATGAAATCAATTAACAGTCCAGATCTAACACTGAAAGAAACTGTTCCCTCCAGTGTTGGAGGAAAGCCAGGCTGCAAATTTCATTGTTTTCATAACGTTTTGGGCAGTTTTCTATTTTTTTTTATTAATTTTGGTATTTTTTATTTTTTAATTTGGTTATTTAAAATTGCTTTTGGACGACTTTTTAAGATTTTTTTTATCAATAATAAACTAGAATATTTTCTCTTGAAAAAATTTTCCTTTTAAATTCCGAACTTTCTAAATTACGAACACATTAATATCCCAAATGGTGCAACCAGCAGCAATATTTCGAAATTGCTCATCGATCAACCTTCCCACTAGTCGCTACAGTTCTAGAGCAATTCTGTTCAGTTTTAATCCAATTTCTCACTTTAATATTATTAAATTAAAGTTCTTAGAATCTTATGAAGGTCACGCGGTGTATGAATTTTATTTTTATTAAGCAATAAATATTCTTTGTTATTTGACCCTTACGTGTAATTGAATATACTGTTGCTTATTCTTTTTCTTTTTATCATTTTTCATTTAATGGTGCATTTCAATTATATATTTTATAATGACGTTTTTTTTTTTTAGATATGAGTAGTTTAGTTTCAATTAAGCTGCTCCAATGATATTCTTACTGCATTAGAAAAATATAAGTGGCTTATCTTAATTAATAGCATTAAATAATTTCTTTTGCTTGACCATCTATTATGATTGATTATCTTTATGTAATCAATTTGTCTTTTACGACTCAATATTACAAGACTGTATTTTAAATTAAAATATTTAACAGATTATATTTTTGTTGAAGACTGTGATATTAAATATTTAAACTAAAAAATTGTTCTTAAACTTTCACTCATTCATACATAAAAGAAAGAAAACACAGACATTGAAGATTGGAAAATGAAAAGCCGATTAATTCTATGTGAAACTAATTATGTACTCATTATAATTGAATGTAGGAAGTGTTATGAGGCGGTTATAAAGTGAAAGTGTTTTGAAGTAGTTATTGAAAGAAAATATATTCTCTCTTCATATTTATCTAGAGATTGTCCTTGTCTTTAGCTTTCTTAGTAGTAGTGGTAAGGAGGAGACTAACCATCATCTCTCTTTATCCTCCTTTAATCTATCCTGAATAGATATATCTTGAGTGATGATTTCGTTCCTTCTGAGTAATTTTTTTTTTAAGTGGTGGTTTTTTTTTTCATTCCTTCCGAATAATTTCTTTCTTGGGTGGTGGTTTCTCATCCCTTCTGTGTTTTTTTTTTCAGGTGTGTTGTTTACTTTTCAATTCTTTAAGAAAGCTTCCAAGCTAAGAGTGATTTTAAAAAAAACAAAATTTATTATTAGTCAAAACGTACAAATACTTATCAATATGATCCGTAAAAAAAATAAATAAAATAATTTTAGATATTTCAGCAGTATACATTATTTTTCCTCCTATAATTGATACAACAATATATTCTTTTTTGTCTAAACTTCGATATTGTAGTACTTTATTAGCACGTGAAACATTGCACCACCAAACAAACACGAAACATTGCCCCACCAGTCAAACAAAAGAAATAACTATACATTCGATAATATCTCTTTTCGCATTTTTCTGGACTGTTCGTGCTTTGACATCTTTCCCAAGTTCATAACATCCGTGTAGGTAAAAAATAAAAATAAAATTCAAACATCATATATAAACAAGTTTAGGATTAATGCTACTACATATGGTAAAAAATTAGCAATATATGAAAAATCAGTTTTTGAATAATATATAGATTAATTGTTTAATATTTAAAAATTTAATTCTATACAATTTTGTTCTTAAAATTATGAATTTGTTAAACTTTATTATTGAATTAATAATTAAAATATATCTATGTGTGTGTGTATATATATATATATATATATATATATATATATATACATACACAATTTAGCTTTTTTAAAAGAATTAATTTATATTGATTTCAGAATTCATAAAAACTAATCTTAAGTTTAATTCTTTGGATTAAATAGTAAATACATGTTTTTTAAACCAATTTATATATTTAATGAAAGAGTAAATTATTAATTTAATTTTTTAAAAATTACAATTACTTCAATTTAATTTAAAAAAAATCAAGCATCTCATTTTAAATTTTAAAAAATAGCTCAATTTGATTGTTTTATTTGTTAAAATAACTTTTGATAATAAAAACTTGAAATTTAATAACCACAATTTTTGTAATTTAAAAAAAAGTTTAAATTGGATCAAATACAATACTTTAAAAATTAAACTAACACACTTGATATCTCGTGTATCCCAACATTAACCCCATTTTTAACGGCAGAAGAATTAAGAACTACAGATGTGTCTCGTAAGCAATCAACACGAGAGGAGATTTCTTGTGCATTGTAATACCAAACGCTTCTTCCATATCAAGCTCTTTACGCTTCACTCCATCGGGAAGCTTCCAATCAAAACGACGCAGAAGATTTGCGAGTGCAAGCTCTACAATCGACATACCGAACTTCTCTCCCGGACACACCCTTCGTCCGCCCCCAAACGGCAACATCTCGAACTGTTGTCCTCTGTAATCCATCGAACTCTCCAGAAACCTTTCTGGTCTAAACTCTTTTGGATTCTCCCACACATTTGGGTCTGTCCCTATCGATTTTGCATTCACAAAAACCCTGGTTTTTGCGGGAATCTCAAATCCTCTGATCTCGAAGGTCTCGGTCGTTTCTCTTGGAACGAGTAATGGCGCTGGTGGGTGGAGTCTTAGTGTCTCTTTTAATACTGATTTGAAGTACGTGAGGCTTGCAAGGTCAATCTCTTCAACGATGTCGTTTTGATTGGGAATGTTTCTGAGCTCTTGTTGGGCTTTCTTCATTGATTCTGGGTTTCTGATTAACTCTGCCATTGCCCATACTAGTGTCGCTGAAGATGTGTCTGTGCCTGCAACAAATATGTCCTGCAATTACCCACCATGAAAACTCAGATAATGTTCATAAAAACTAACTAGGAATTGTACCAAGAAAAGTAAGATTTTGTGAAGTGAGCTACTACACAAGGACATACGGTTAGAACCCCTTTTATCTGATCATCACCGAATGAAATTGGCTGATTTGGATCGTTCTGGATTTGAATAAGCACATCAACAAGATCGTCTTCATGCTCTGCTTCTGCTCTATGACTATGTCTGAGACTCCTTATGCTCCCTTATTACTCTGTCATAGAACTCATCCAATTCTCTCAAGTTCTTCTCTATCCTCCGATCCACCCCATTCAACTTGTTCACCCAACCCAACCATGGGAACAAATCTGCCACACAAAACCCTCCCAACAGTTCCTGCGTCTCCCGCATCATCTCATGAAACTTCCCTGCATCATCAGCTTCATCTTCTCTCTCATGCCTTCTCTTTCCAAAGGCAATCCTGCACACAATGTTGTTGCTTAACAAAAGGGTCAGTTCACTCAGATTCACTGAAGACTCACGAGCCATGGAGTCAAGGAAAAGCTTGAGCTCTTCATGTCTCACAGCTTGAAACTCCTGAACCCTCCTTGCACTGAGAAGCGTCAGTGTCATGATCTTTCTGATCTCCCTCCAGTAATCTCCGTAAGGAGCGAAAGACACATCAGAGCAGTTAAAAGTGAGTCTCTTGGCAGCGTGTAACACCGGCCTGCCTGAGAAAGCGACGTCGTGGTTCAAGAAAATCTCTCTGGCCATGTCAGAGGATGAGACAACCAGAGTGGGGATTGAACCCAACTGGAGGAACATGATGGGGCCGTGTTGAACAGAGAGCTTGTGGAATGCTCTGTGAGGCATATCGCGGAGCAGGTGGAGGTTGCCTATGAGAGGAAGCCTGGTTGGACCAGGAGGAAGAGGAAGAGGAAGACGCTTCTCTGTTGAAGCAGTTTTTCTAAAGCGTTTGAACTGTGATAGGATGAAAAAGACAGTAAGAAGAACGAGGAGAAAGGTGGAGATCATTGTTACGAAGCAGAGGTAGCAGAGGATGGTGGAAACATGAGAATGAGGAATGGTATTTATAGCAAATATGATTCTTATGCACTGTAATTAAAACCACCAATTTCCATAAATTTTTAATCCAAATAATCTTGTTTGAGTTGGATTAGATGACAGATATATAAAGCTATTCTACACTAATTAGATCCATTTAAAAGACCTAAACTCAAAAATTTGTTTAAATAAAATAAATGTCAAATTGCTTGAGTTAATTAGCATTAATAGAAAAACTTGTTAACAAAGATATAAATTAAAGACTGTATATAAATTTAGTGCATTATTATATGCAGGTGCTAGGAAACAAACGAAGTTGCAATTTTCATGTGCAGAATAGTGAATATGTTCAAATTGAAGTTGAATAGATTGATGTCCACTTCAATGTTAATAGATCGTTTTTGGTTCTTTTTTGTCGTTGTGGACAACCATTATTGAGATCATATTTTGAAGATAAAGATTCAAATTAATGTGGATATTGAAAGAATTAAAAGGGATTAAATTTCTAATGATACCATTGAAGGAATTAACAGGATTAAATTTCTAATCCTAAATCGATGTAGATACAAACTACAGCATATTAAATAATTAGAACATAAAAGGGATGAACAGAACATATACCTGGCATTATTGCGCTATCCATCTCGATCAGTAGAACAGAGGGAATTTTTTGGGTTGTGTGAGAGTGGTACTACTCTCTGTCTGATAAGTGTTCTATCAGGGTTAGACTGATTAATGGGATGCCAATCTATTTATTATCAGACGAGATCAGGGACTTCTCAACAGGCTATGTGATTGGCCCAACCCATCACGGGCCACTCACAATATAAAAGCTCAATTATAATATTCATATATTAAATGCTATATATTAGAATAATATAGTTAATATGATAATAATATTTAATAATTGATTAATACTAATTTAAAATAGGATATATATATTATATTAAAATTCAACAGATATTTGTTTGAGTTTATATGGGAATGGGACTGCATAAGTAGATTGAATCTTGTAGCTGTGCTGTTTGTGCACTGCATGTATTGTACAGTAGTCTCTTGATGAGGCTTGTGTTTTTTGGTAGTGCTTCACGAATTTGTCGAGAGTCAAACGTAGTTAGATAGAACAAGTTAGTAATTTGAGATAGAACAAGTTAAAAATGTTGGATCATGTTTTACGCATGCAAAAGGTGGCTACTCTACGGCATCCTGACCTCATTCAATGCATTCACGTAAAGATGAGGACCCCCTCAGTTTTTTTCGATCCATTTCATCTACGTATCACGTATGTATGTATGTATGTATGTATGTGTGGGTCAACCAAGGTCTTCCATTTCAATGTGAGGAATCATTTCAGTGGTTTTGTTGAAAGTGAAAAGGAAAGGATTCGCTCCTGTTCATATAAGACTAGGAGCCTCTTTTGGGACTAAATGAAAACACATTGAAATTTTTGAGGACAAAATGTAATTTTACAAAAATATGGGGTTTAAATCTGTAATTTTGGCAACTCAAATCGTAGTTTTTTTTTCCAAATGCCACATCCATTTTTGCACTACTTGAGCTCCAAACGTTAGTTCTTTGGCTTTTTTCTTCTTCTTTTCTCTCCTTTTCTTCTCTTTTCTTCCCCTCTCTTCATGTTCTCTTGATCTCTTTCTCAGTACAACACTCTTTCTCACTCTAGATTCCTCTCCCAACTCTATTTCTTTCTCTGTTCTACAACTCTCAGTGGTTTTTTACTAAAAGAGTGTGTGTATTTGTGAGGGGATGCGTGTTATTTTATTTTCATTTTGGTCCCTATTCAAATGAAAATAAATAATAAAAAAAACTAGTCGCGCGATCAACTTGATGGAAGGTTGGAAAAGGAATTGGAGGCTTCTATTTTTTTCCAAATAGGAGCGAATCCGCTCCCAATGAAACAACCCTTGAATGCCCTCTTAATAAATGATGTTGGCAATTTTTTAGTTGCTAAGAAATGCCTTTACTTTTTTTTTTTGAAACCACTTGTATTTAAAAAATCATTAAGTTACCATCAATTGGATTTAAGTCAAATTAGACTATAAAAGATATAAAAGTCTTTTAACGTTAATCAATTTTCTTTAATTACAAGATTTAATCCTAAAACCTTAAATAAGAGAAGTAAGTGTTGAAATATTTTAGCCAACAAATGTTAATAATGGCTTTAGTTAATAATCTATTTGCCACTAATATGTAGGATAATTCCACTTTTTTTATAGGCTGATTTAGAGATTTTATTGTTGTAAATATTTGAGATAACCAATACAACTTGAGTCATGTTATGGTAAGATACTGTCCTTAAGGAATAATTTCGCGATTGCAAAAACTTCTTCTTAGGATAAAACAAACTCTTCTAAATTTTCCTCAGGGAATAGAACAACAGAAAGAAAGAGAAGAGTAATTCAATGTATTTTCTGTTTGAGTTAGAATAACAAAGAAAACCAAAAATGTGGAGGAGAGTTAAACCATTGTCACGACCCGAACCCAGGCCCGTGACCAGCGCAAACAGTGTGTTGCCAGCACTGCCGCAAGCCTAAAATTAGTAATGCAGGATCAAAAGTGGTAGCCTATTCGATTATAGAGAACACTAGAGCAATATGAATAAAATAAATATAAATTACTTTACCCAAACAATGGGAAGGTATCCACAATCTACGAACCCTCACGCTGTTGACCTGTCACACTTGAAATTGTGAGGGGGTGAGTCTAAACCACAGACTCACCGCTACCAGCCCTATCTACACAGATATACAGAATATATATATATATATATATATATACATCACACAAAAATATAAATGCACGTAACCCTCACACAAGGGTCCATGCTCCCACATCAGGAATATACCCCGATAACACCAAGCTGCCCGAAAGCATGCATAAGGTATTTCCCCCAAACACACAAACCACACAAGCAATATAAATTATGAAGATGGATGAGATGCAATGCATATCCTGCTCTTTCCCACATCATGAATACCCATGGATGCCACATCTCTGGCTTACACAGTGGGTACACATACCATGTAGAAGATCAACCCTCTGCTTTCCACACTTTTCCACTTCTCTTAAAATAAATATGAAAATGAATATAATGCAATGTTCCCACACAACTTCCAAATAATACCATCACAAACCCCACACAATCCACACCAATCCACACATAATGCATTTAACAAGTAAATGTATATAAAACAATTTAGGAGAATAACTCCTAAAATATAAACACACATATACATACATATATGTATATCCATATATAGGAGAGCAAGATAGATTCCCTCACCTGGATTCCATGCTCTCGGTGCTCCCACCTTGCACCTCGACCATCCCTATTGTAACCAAACAAGAATTAATCATCAAGGTTACAAAATAGAGAAATTACCTACCACTACTCCCGACCTTCACCCACTTTTCAAGTAATAACTCCTAACTGGTAATGAATATCTGGATAAAATATACAATTGGAAACTAGACTCAAATATCTTTCCAACGATATAAAGTTAACCCAAAATGGAGTCCGGATGAAGGAGTTATGGCCGATTGAAGATGGACCAAGGTTTACCAAAAAGGCTGGTGCTTATAGGCGCCAGACCCCAAAGTTCTTGGCGCCTAGGTGCCCCACATGGCGCCCGGGGCGCCAACACCCCTCAATTCCACTCAACAGTGGCGCTTGGGCGCCACGACTCGCACCCCGCGATCTGGCTATGGTTTTATATCAGATTCGGCCAATTCTCTACCATTTTCTATGGTTTCTTCCATGGGATCTCACTCTTGATATCTAAGGAGTATTTATACATCAAAAGCCCCAATTTTAATAGAGAAACAAAGCTGAAATCTCGATTTTATCCCAAACACCCTTAAAATTAGAAAATAGAGAAAAGCTTGAGAAATAAGAAATCCTACCTCGATTCCTCGCTTTCCCTATATTACTTAGCTCCTAGAGGCTCGCCTCGCAGCCCGAGATCCACCCTCCAAAGCTCAATTGTGGAGTTGTAGTATAGAAAGAGAAAGCAGAGAGAAGGAAGAGAGAAAAAGAGGAGAGAAGGTGAAGAGAGAGAGAAGAAAGGAGTAAATGAGGAAAAAGAGGCAAGGCTACCTATATATACTCGCTCGGGGTGAAATTATCACTTGCCCTCCAGTTGACCCTCAGTTAAGACTGGTAAAAGTAAATTCGTAAAATCCCACCTCGGGTGTTTCTAAATCCTAGGTGCCCCATAGTTTTCCTTATTTCACTTTAGTCTCTCTTTACATTCAACCAATCTCCCAACTCCCTTAATGCCCTCGGTTCCACCAGTACATTTCTCAACTCTTAACCACTCAATATTCTACAACTTTGCCGCTTCCAAACCTCATATTTTTCCTGCATACACCACAAGAAAAATATCTTCAGCCCAAAATACTCCACAAAAATAGCTCCATGTAATACCCGAAAATCACAGATTTTCTGGGGTATTACAACCATGTAGTCTCAAGTTTGAAGAAAAGACTGTCTTTTTATAGTTATGAAATTGTATAACTAATTAGATAAGGTAACTGATCAGATATTGAAGTGATTTAAAGAAACAGTCAATTGAATTCTGTAACTAATAACAGTCACTTGAATTCTGAAATTGACCCAAATCAATTTGTAATTGACATAATTCTTATTTATTCAGATAGGTATAAAAATAATTAAATTAAAACTATTTTTATTTTCAGAAAAAGAAAACTAGGCCTAGTTGACAAATCATACACGTAAGAGGGGCAAATTGCCGATTTGCATCGCACTAGTCCGGTGATATGAACACATGAGCTCACATATTCTCTTAGCTCTTTATAAATATATTATAACATATATATTTATAAGACTTCATCTCCCTCATGTTTTAGTCCATATGAAATTAATTTTTCCTTTTTGAAAGCTTTATATTCAAGTTTTACAACATTTATTATATTACTAAATGCGCTAGTTACTTGAAATATGTTACTTTTCTGAAGATGCACTATTACTTCTGCACACACTTAGCTTTTATATATATATATATATATATATATATATATATATATATATATATATATATAACCTAGACTGTTGAACAGTTTCTTTTCTTTGGAATGATCTAAGAGGTTTGTCAGGGTATTGACGATAAGTCTTCCTGACAAGCTGATACCTATGGATCTTCCTATGTTTTTTGTATTGAGCAGAGGGGGCTCGAATCTTTTCGATACCGTATTGATCACAGAAATTATCTAATTCTCTACGACTACTTTTGAACTCAGTTTTTAACTTTGACTGAAGCTTCATGTCGTTGCAGACTGTGAGAGCTTCGTTTGTAACATAATTAATTAATTCTCCAAAAGTCATATGTTGAAATGGGAGAGTATTATTGCATTGTTTCCTAATGCTTTCCTTAACTCTTTCAGCAAATAGGTTGGGTAGACCACCTAAAAACCTTTTTTTCCAATAGTCTACCTTACTATCAGACTTGGTATATAACTTGGTAATGAACAAGTCCTTGTACCATCTAAAATCAGACATCGTCGAACATTTGAGATTGACCAGTTGATTTCCTATCCTATTCTGGAAGTCTATGGGGTTTCTTACAAAGTGTTTTGTCATGGCATAAATTAAAACAGCTACTGAATCTTGAACTTCTACTATTTGACCATTACTTTCTTCTTGCTTAATTGCAAACTTAATCGCTAACCTTTCAGCTTCTGTGAGATAATTATCCTACCAGCCTTTTAATTAACCAGTAAAACCAGTTGTTAACATGGTTACTATTGACCTTTCATCATTATTTTTGATCTTATACGCTGTAGCGTACATTGACATATTTTGAATTATTCCTAACACTTGATACTCACTGTGACCATCAATGTTCCATTCTACTATGGCCTCACCGGAATAGCTGGCTTCTGTAACTAATGTGTTCTCTTCATACTGGGTATCTGGGTAACTAGGTCTATTGTAGTAGTTCCTAGTCACGGGTCTTGGATTTCTGAACCTAATCCTATTTATCTCTAAATTTTGATCAGATTCTATTTTTGACAGTGTGTTGATTTGGGGACCTTTTGACCTATTATTTGAAACATTTACTTGATCTAATCTTTTGGTGATTTCGTCAACTAAGTTTTGAGAAGTTTTTCCTAAATTTATTGATTTCAACTCGACTTGTGGAGGGGTCGGGATCTTATACAAGGGTTGTTGAGGTGTTGAACAGATGTGGTTTTGAACAGATGTAGAGGTTTCTAAATTCTTATTATTGACCACGTTCTCTATCCTATCTAATTGCTTACCTATAGTGTTGAGTGCTAAATTTGTAAAATTATTTTGGGATTCTATATTCTTAACATCTCTTTTTGAACTATGTTGATCTTTATTACCTTCTACAGTTTTGAACGGTGTGGCTTCTATTTCTAAACTACCTTTTAAAATCTTCAAATTTTCTAAAGGTGGATGAACTGATACAATCTTTTGACCTAAAGTGGTATGCTATTCTACTGTTATCCTAGTATGGGTATTCACTTCCTTTTGAACAAAGGGATTATCTATCTTAGTATTGAAACAGTATATTTCAAACCATTTGAAAAAGAAAATATGTTCTTTGATTCCTTCTATGAACTTATAATATTCTAATTTCCATTGTTGAACTTGTTCTGTCGAGAAGGTTTTGAAATACCATTCTCTTCTTGACTTATTGTAATCTTTCATAAACTCAGTGCTTAGCTTTTCTTTATCAATTTTGAACTATTTGCTTAAAACTAAAATATGTGATCTAATGGGTAAATGATTGACAGAGGGTGTCTCTTGAACAGATTCATAGATGGGTTGTAGAATAGTTAGTTGAAAATCTACTCCTCTGAGACTAGTCGAAGTCTCAAGAGTTTCTGTTGCAGATCGGTAATCAGAATCTACAAAGCATCTTGAACTGAATTCTAATTCTGGGTTATTGAATATTCTAATTCTGGAAGAGGATGATATATTCATAGATATCCTGACATGTTCTTCTGGACTTTGAACAAAGTTTCCTAAACTCCTTGATTCTATCTTCTTGGGTTCTTGGATATTTTCCAAGTTTCAAGAATCTGGAAAAGCAGCCATGATTTCATCATGTCTGAGGGATTTTGGTGTCATAATCATTGATTTTTAAAGGTTTGCCTCCATAAGGATGGTTTCATTCTTAGGGGACTCTTTCTTAACAGAAATTCCTACTCTAGTTTTGGAGATCTTGTAATAAATCCTATAAAAAATAGAAAGATTATCCAGATCCTCATTAAATATTCCTTCTGTGGTCTTAACATGCAATTTTAAAGCAGTTTTGATGTTTCTCAACGTCTTCATGTAATTTGGAAAACATTGAAAATAAATTAGACCATTGCATAGATTAGACTCTACAAGACTTAACATTGAATCCTGAAATGACAAAGTATGCCTATCCTGTAAGAGTAACAGAATAGGATAATTAATTCCTAACCTGTGCATGAGTTTGACCGCGACTTGAATTAATCCGATGTAGATAAATCCAAATTCTTCTTTCCTATGTTGATCAATTTCAATTTTATTGAGTAGGTTTATGGTGTCCTGACACTTGCCTAACTTAGTAGTACATTCTATTGTCCTAACTATGTCTTGAACTTTGAAATTAAAAGTGGAATGCTTATAAACTTCACTGGGGCGTACTCTAGGCATTTCTCAGTTCCTTAACCTTTCTTCAGCTTCTATTATGGATATTTTTGAATTATTAACTTCATCTTGATCTACAGAACTGTGATTGCTAGAGGTAGGGGGAAGACTGATCTCAAAACTATTCCTATTAAAGAGTCTTCTTACTAATTCAGACATATTTAAGAAAATAAATTCTTAAAATTTTCTTAGGTTCGTTAAGGTTTATTGGGACCACCTCTCACGGGAACACCGGCCTCTCCTGGGTCTTACTGGCTTACCAACGCAGTCACAAGGCTGACCAACGCTAACCCTTAACTAGCTAAAAATCTCTTAAGAAAATAAAATCTTAAATAAATCTAAACTAACAAGATGACTATTAATAGAATTAGGCTCTGATACCATTTTTCGCCTGGCCACTATAGATCATCGTTCTGTCTACAAGTCCTACTTTCTACAGTAATTTTACAAGTTGAACAAGAAGTCATATAAGGCTTCTGAGATTTGAACATAAGAAAATTTAGAACTTAATATGGCATCCCTAAATTCTATATGCGATTCTTGATTAACAATATAAATTCTAGAATTATTAGGTTGAACAAAATATTCGAACTTAATAACAAGCATAAGATCAGTAAAGGGAATTGGAATAAATTCAAGCAAAGATAGTCT
Source organism: Biancaea sappan (assembly GCA_037074585.1). Lineage (NCBI taxonomy): Eukaryota > Viridiplantae > Streptophyta > Magnoliopsida > Fabales > Fabaceae > Biancaea > Biancaea sappan. Next base: position 49,723,358 of record CM073497.1, on the reverse strand, counting down.
CATATTGATCAAAGTAGAAATACAGAGATGAAAGAAGTTTTGAGCCTACAATGTTGAAACAGCAAAAGCTTCTTGAAAATAAAACGATTACAGAGCATTTCTTCACAAAATGTTTTTCTTCTATATTCGCTCTGCCTTAACTAATGAACTACTTCGCCTTTTATAGAAATAAGAAAGTGGATTTGAACCTAAGTGGAGTCTGTGGATTTTAAAGCCTTTGGAGTCCGCGGATTTGAACAAGTTTGAAATCCGAAAAAGTTGTCACGAGCGTGGCCTCTTTTCGGAATAATTGAACATGGGCGACTACTTTGTAGAACGTGTTTTGTCGACATTTTACTTTTCTAAAAGCTTGTCTGCCACCTGTTGAACATCTTTTTGTTGACAGGAATTAAAGTTGTTGAGCTAACGGAAGCTTTGTTTTCTTCTGTCGACTGCTTAACCAAACCAGAGTCAATCTTGATTAAGGTTAGCAAGTCGATGTTGAAACAGTCATCTTCGTTCTGAAACTAAATGCTATCTTCTGGGTTGAACTCTTCAGGGGGAACTCTGCTGGGAGATTTCTCTGCAAGTTGTTGAACAAGATTGTTGAACTCTTCTTCAGATTGGGCTTTTGCAAGTTTAGCCATAATTTGAGATTTTGAAGCTAGAAAAGGGGACTGATGTTGAACAGCTTGAGGATACTTCATTAATTGAGGATTTTGAGCAAGCCATTTTTCAACGGCCTTTTTGTTGAGAAAATTGGGGTTGTATGTTGACTACCATTTTATGTTGAACGTTCGACTGAGAAAGAGAGGGTAGCTGATATTGAACCTATCTTTAAACTCAAAATCCCAGGAAATAGTCCATAGAGTTCCGAATGTTGAAAACAATTTTAATAACATGATTCCAGTATAAAATCTGGTTTGAGCAGAAAATATTGAAAATGATTCTTTTGCATAAGAAGGCAAAAAATCAGTGTTTGGACCAAAAAAAGTGAAATCATTCAGAGTACCAAGCTGAAAATTCTTGATTACTCTTATTGAACCAGATGAACAAGGAATGGGAAAAAAGACGAATTAAAAGCATATTAAACCATGCCATTTTGTAGTCCTAATAGTTAAAACTGAGCTGGAACTGTCTTGAAAAAGATTTTTGAGCATGTGGAGGTTGATTCCACTGAGTAAGAGATAAAACTTTGTTGATTTTGATTTTTGAATATTGAACACAAGAAGGGATGAGTGGATCATACTCATGAGTGAGAGTGATCGAGTTTGTATTCACCAAAATAAATTCATAAAAAATTCTTGTTCTTTGTGGATCAGCAGAATAAAAATATTTTCCTTCTGGGTAAAATTTTTGAGCAACTTCCCTAGGGGTGATACTAGGGTTTTTGAGCCATTTAGGTTCTAAAACACAAACTGTTACATAACAGTTTTTTGAAACATATTTTTCAGATAAACATCTTTTGAGCGGTGTTGGTTGAGTAAGTAAAACCATTGAGGAAGAAGGTTGAACAGGAGTGATAAGGTTTTGAGGAGGAGGAGGAGAAGCTAAAGCTTGATCATAAGTCAACGGAAGAAAACGATTTTTAGAAGAAGGTCGAAGACCTTTACCTTGTGGTCGAATACCACTGCTTGAAGGGCTGTTGAATGCCAGAGGCGTCACCATTAATGGTGATGTTGCTGGAACCAGTGGGGTTCTTTGTTGAACATTTGGACCCAGTGGGGATCCATATTGATCTTTGCTTATCTTTTTTTATTTCTTTTTGTCCATTCTTCTATTTTTCCCTGCAAAAATTCTCTTGTAAGAAAATCAGGAAGGGCGTTTTCTTTGCCTTTTATATGCTGGACTTTGAAATCAAAACAGGAAAGTAATGCTTGCCAACGAGCAAAGATATGTTGTGAAACTAAATTTTGAACATCTTTTTCTAAAATATTTTTTGCAGATTTGCAATCTGTTTTAAGCAAAAAAGTTTTATTGAACACATCTTTTTGAAATTTTTTGATATTTATTTTGTTTGGGCTTCAGTCCAAACTCCTGAATTGAACTTAACTAACTGTTCTTTTGAACTACCTTTGGGCCTTTGTTTAAGGACACCTCCATAACCTTCTTTCGAAGCATTAGTTTCTATTATCATAAAGGCTTCTAGGTCAGGTATTCTTAAACAAGGGAGTTTCTTAACTTTCAATTTAAGAGTTTTGACAGCTTCTGTCATTGAACAATCTCAAATGGGTGCTTTCTTTCTTAACCTAGAATATAAAGGTTTGCAAATAATTCTTAAATCTTGAACAAAATCTGTGACATAGTTGAGACATCCTAAAAATCTTTGAAGTTAATTTTTATTGGTTATCTCATCAGGAAATTTGTCGACAAATTCTATTGAACGATTAATAGGTTTGATCATACCTTGGTATATGTCATAACCTAAAAACCTAATTTTGGTATGGAATAGTTTCATCTTTTTGGCTGAAACTACTAAACCATTTTCTTTAACAGTTTCGTAAAATTGAACAAGGTGCCTAAAGTGTTGTTCTATTGACCTAGAAAATACTAAGACATCGTCTATGTAGACTATGGTGAATTGAGAAAAAGGATTGAAAATAGTGTTCATAACATTTTGAAATTCAAATGGGGCATTTTTTAGACCGAATGGCATTACATTCCATTCATAATGACCAAAAGAAACGATGAAAGCCGTTTTGTACTTATCTTCTTCAACAATTTGAATTTGATAAAATCCAGATTTCATATCAAATTTTGAAAATACAGAAGCTTTTTGAACACGAGAAATTAGGTCTCCTTTATCAGGAATCGGGTACCTAATCCATCTAAGAACCTTATTGAAGGGTTTGTAATTAATGACAATGCGATGGGCTCCTCGCCGTATTTCTGCCTGATTTTGAACATAAGAGGCTGAGCAATTCCAAGGGAATTTGCTAGCCCTAATAAGCCTTTTACTTAACAGATCTTGAATTTCTTTTTTGTAATATTCTAAAGTGTAATATCCCAAGAATTTTCATGAATATTTAAGTCTATTTGAAGTTTATTGAAAAATTTAATTACATGAGAAATGTTCTTTTTGAATTAGTGAAGGAAATTTGGAAATAGAAATTTCAAAAATTTTAATTTAGGACATTTTACAAATTCTCAAGGACTAAAACGAAAAGAAAAGAAAGTATGGAGTACTTTTGAGAAATGACCAAGTAGGAACCTGAGAAGAAGAATAGAGCTTATGGGAATGAATTATGAGTCCGGTACCAAAAGGATGACGGATTCGAGGTTAAAGTGGAGTTTGAGACTTTGAGAGGGACTAAAGTGAAAGAAGAAAATTGTGGGGCAATTAGGATTTAGAATCACCCGAGGTGAGATTTTATGAATTTGTTTTTACTAATCTTGACTGAGGGTCAACTGAAGAGCAAGTGATAATTTCACCCCGGGCGAGTAAATAGGCGGCCTCACCTAAATTTTCTTCATTTTCTCATTTCCTCTCTCTTTCTTCACTTTCTCTCCTCTCTTTCTCTCTACACTCCAACTCCACAACCGAGCTTGGAGGGTGGATCTCGGGCTACGGGGCGAGCCTCTAGGAGCCAAGCATCGTAGGGAAAGCAAGGAATTGAGGTAGAAATTTCTATTTCTCAAGCTTTTTCCTATTTTATAGTTTTCAGAAAGTTTGGGGTAAAAATCGAGATTCCGGCTTCGTTTCTCGATTAAAATTAGTTTTTTTGGTGTCTAAATGCTCCTTAGACATTAAGGGTGAGATCCTATGGAAGAAATCATGGAAAACGGTGAAGATTTGGCCGGATCTGAGCCAAAACCGAGAGGAATCGCGAAAGGTCGCGATCCTGGCGCCCAGGCGCCAAGGTTCAGAAAATTTTGGGAAGAAAAGGGACTTGGCGCCCAGGTGCCAGGCTTGTGTTGGCGCCCAGGTGCCATGTGTGGCGCCCAGGCGCCAGGTATGCTGAAAAGCCTTAGCTTATTTTTCAATCAGTCATAACTTCTTCATCCGGACTTCGTTTTGGGCAAACTTTATATCGTTGGAAAGCTCTTTGAGTCTAGTTTCCAATGGTATAAATGTCATTTAGAAATTCATTACCGGTTAGGAGTTATGATTTAAGATGTGAGTAAAGGTCGAGAGTAGTGATAGAAAATTTCTCTATTTTGTAACCCTAATGGTTTTTACCTGGTTACAATAGGGATTTTTGGGGGCGCAAGGTGGGAGCGCTGAGAGCGTGGAATCCAGGTGAGTAGGCAACCTTGCAAAATTAATTTAATAAATTAGTCAAAGCACAATATAAATCCCATTTGCGTTATTTGTGAAATTGAGAAGATTATCAGTGTGTGTTCAGGTTGAGAAAAGGTACAATATCATTGGAAGGTATTTTATTACCTTTGAGAATTGATTTTTCTAGTTGACTAAAGAACTAGATGTGATTGTTCCTTGAATAAATTGGAACATTTTGTAAGTAAATAATTTTACTAAACTAATGTGATTTTATTAGATAAAGTACAATACAAGTCTTGTTTATAACATTATTGAAGTGAGAAATAATCAATCTCGCTGTTGATAATATATGATGATTGTTATGGTTGATGATAGACATTCAAGGGAATAAAAGTATGTGTAAATTCATTTATTTCATAGTAATTATATTATGATAAATTGTCACTATTTTATTGACGAGCAAAAGATCTACGAGATCTAATACACGAGTTTGAAAGGGTTAGAGTCCCATACTACTCGGTGTATAACTGTGAAAACCTATGCACGAGTTTGAAAGGGTTAGAGTCCCATACTACTCGGTGTATAACTGTGAAAACCTATGCACGAGTTTGAAAGGGTTAGAGTCCCATACTACTCAGTGTATAAATGTGAAGACCTATGCACGAGTTTGAAAGGGTTAGAGTCCCATACCACTCAGTGTATAACTGTGAAAACTTATGCACCAAGAGTTTGAGGGTTAAATTCCCAAGTCACTCAGTGCAAGTATCTATGACATATAATGCAAAGTGATTGAGGGATTGATCACCCAAGAAATCATACGCAAAATTTAGACAAGTGTATTACTATAATTATTTACAATAAATGATAGATTGATTGTATTAGTAAATGTGGTGTTTGTGCTTATGATATTTCCATGTACAGTTGTTTACTCACTGAGTTATGATAAACTCACACTCTCTATGATTATCTTTTCAGATACAGTGGTTGAGGAGAAGAATTTATAGCCTTTAAGGATATACTCTACTTTTGTCTGGTAAACAATTGGTAAGGATTAGGAAACGCTCTGTAATCTAGTAAGTCACCTAGGCTTGGGAGGTTGTATAGTGTTTGAAGGTTGAACATTTTCTGAATATGTATACAAAATATCTTTCTTGGAATATTTATGATTCACATAATTATGGATATTAAGAATGTTCACAGAGATTATGGGGTACCACGGAGATACACCCTAGGTATTTTATGTTTATATCACATGTAAGTTTTGGGATGTGACATAAAGTTTCTTTATTCAATTGAATGGGCCTAGCTTTAGTTGGGATTTTGTCCTCAGTAAAACTGGGCTCGTAAGGAAGAGAGACTATGTGCCTTTTTCTATCCCAAAAAACGTTGGGCTTTTCAGAACAGACTTTTTTTCTCTAATTTTTATTGAACAAGGGAAATTCTATCCCTAATTTGAGGCTTTTCTATTTGTTCCTCAATTCTTTTGTAATGAATTTCTTTATTTAGCATTTTGATCTGGGTTTCTGTCTTATTGATCAAGTTTATTTTTTAAACTTCTAATGATTTGAGCAAATTAACATTTGTTGACCTAACAGGATTTAAAAATTCAAAACAAATTTCTTTTCCTGAAACTTCTGTTGAAATTCCTAATTCTGAAATCTTGAAGGGGTAGATCAGGGTCAGAAAAGGCATTCCTAATATCATGGGTTCATTCAAATTTCTAACCAAAACAAAAGTTGTATTGAACTTAATGCCTTGATTACATATCTTGACATTTGATAACTTATACCTAACAGGAAGTTTATTACCTCTGGCACCACTAAGACTTTCAGTGGTCTTTTCATAGTACTGAGTGGGAATTAATTCTTCTTGAACACAGTTAAGATCTGCACCTGAGTCTATCAGAGCAATCACTTTGATACTAAAACTTTTAATGGTAAGGTTGACATAACAATACCATTTTTGAACAGAAATTTTAGAGATTAAATTTAAATAATTTTCTCCAGGTGTTGAGCTAGTTTCTCCTAACTCATTTTGATCGTCAGAATTCCTAACATCTTTTATAGCCATAAGACTTAGAATACCTAAGGACAGATCCATGTCCTTCTGTCTTAACTGCTGAATTTCTTCCTTAATGATTTTGATCTCTTGCTGAAGTTATTTTATTGAAACCTTTTCTTGAACATAATCATTTTGAAACCTATTGATAATTTCTTGAACATTATAAGGCTTAATTTTTGGTTTCGGTTAGGGTTCTTCCGAATCCATAATATCATTAATTTTGAGCATATATTCTTTTCTAATTTCTTCATTGTCTATTTTATCTATAATTTCTACTAGAGTTTGAATTTTATCTCTATTAAGCACATTAATAGTTTTTGAACAAGTGTTTTTTGAACATTCTTTACAACTACAAATTTCTATTTTTGAATGACTTTTGTCATCAGATTTTGAACTAGATGATGAACTATCTTGTTGATCTAGCTGAAATATTTCATTTTGAACACTAGAACTATCTGTGTCATATAATGACTCAGAATTTTGATCTTCTAACAGAATACTCATAAGACTCTGATAAATATAACAAAATGTAAAAATGTAATATTTTACCTTAATCAATTATACAAGATGACGACGAAATTATTGGAGATGTGGAACATATGATACAAGCTGGGTGGTTGAAGTAGAAAATGGCATCATGGGTTGTTTGTGATAAGAAAGTACCTGATAAGCTCAAAGGAAAGTTTTATCATACTACTATAAGACCAGCGATTTTATATGGGAGTGAATGTTGGGCGATGAAAGGGCAACAAGAACATAAAATTGGAGTGGCGGAGATGAGAATGTTGCGTTAGATGTGTGGTCATACAAGAAAAAGATATGATCTGTAATGATCATATACGAGATAGAGTTGGAGTGACACCTATTGAGAAAAAAATGGTTGAAAATCGTTTAAGGTGGTTTATGCATGTTCAAAGAAGACTATTGGAAGCGCTATTTAGGAGAGTTAAGCAGATAGTTTGGAGCCCTGTAAAAAAAGGTCGAGGAAGACCAAAAAGGACACTTAGAGAAATTATTAAACGGGATCTTCTAGTAAATGAGATACCTAAAGAGTTGGTCATTGATATAGCTCAATGGCGTCATGCGATCCATATAGCCACCCCACCTAGTGGGATAAGGCTTTGTTGTTGTTGTTGTTGTTGTTGTTGTAATATTTTACCCTACTATATGTTCAAAAAGTAATACGATACTCAAGTACCAAGCGGTAGTGTATTTTAATTAGTAATATAACAAAATCAGTTTATAAAAAATGTGAAATTATTTGACACAAGAAAGATATTCATAACTTAAAGCATTGCATCGACAATCAAACGAAAGAAATGGTTAGGGTTATGGAGAAAGGGAACATGATGGACTTTGAAAGACTATCTAAGGAAGAAGAAGACCTCTTCTTTAGGAATACAAAAAAGATTAAAAGAAAAGAAAGGAATGTTGATGGTCCTTCGAGGAATGTTCTTTGCCTTGAGGATATCAGTGTTGAGGTTGAGGAGGCAAGGGAAACATATTACTTTGGAATTTAATACAAGGACAAGTCACTTCAATACAGAGGTCTGTAAGAGATTAAGATCCTCTTGTTAGCTCTCCTTTCCTTGGTTCCTTACCGCCATTAAATGGTTGTGGGCTGTGAGAAGTTAAGGAGGACCAAATACAATAAGAGAATCATGGTCCGTTTGTAAGTATCTCATGTTTTGTTTGGGCTCATTTCTAAATTTAAAATAAGTAATAAATAAAAATCAATCATAATAATAATAGAAATTAGAAAAATGAAAAGTATATGATAATAAGAAGAATACATTCAAAAATTAAATACAAATAAAATTTTAGAATTAGAAAGTGATAAGCAAAAATCAATAGAAAAATTCGAAATTGGGCGGTAAAGATTAGAAAAATATAATTTCAGAAAATAGGAAACTAAAAATGGAAAACAAAAAAAAAAACTAATAAAAACAGTAATAAACCAATCAAAATAGCCCAACCCAGCCTTAGATAGCTTAACCATACAAACACCTCAGGAAGAACAAAATAAACCCAGAACCAAACATGCACTCAGCGCAACAAAGCCTTTTGATCCACCCCCATGACCCATTTCAGCTTGAACCCCAAGCCATCGGACTTGTACCCGATCCGCCTTCCTGAACCGCTTGAAACCCTTTCCCTTGCTTCATCGATCTCGGTCAGGGCTCGGTGCAAAAGAATAAGGCTCAGATCCAGAAAGAAAGGAGAGAAAGAAAAGAGAGGGGCTGGGCAGTGAAGAAGGAACCACATGGCGACACCTCTTCTGCTGCTTGCTGCTGCGACTGTAGCTACACACACTGAGTCACCACACCTAGATGCAGCAGCGATGTTGAATCCACAAGGGGCTTAATCGTTGAACCACATGGATCCTCCGCGATCGAAACCTAGCCCACTCAGAAACAAGGTTTTTTGGCCACTGATTCCCATCCATAAAAAGTATTTATATTCCCCACAATAGAGGGTTTTGGTTGTACTTCGGAATTGGAAGTGATCAAATCAAAACTGAATGAACTGATGTCCACTCTCTTCTCAGAGTAGTCGTGGACTGCCACTCTTGTGATTAGAGTTATTTAAAATGGAAGCTGAATTAAAAATTAATTTTTAAAATATAAATTTTAATTAATTACTGTTGGCTTAGTTTAGTTTAGATAAAAATTAATGTTTTTAGAATCGACACGATCATTAACTCAGGTCAACAAAACTAAGTAAAATAAATAATTTATATATAAATTTTATATTTTAAAATATTAAAATTATAGTCATTAGTCATAAATAATTAAAATATAAATATTAATAAATATTTTTTTATAAAATTACAAATAATTTTTTAAAAAATATTTTATTGTTATTTTTTAAATTAGATGATTATATAAATTTTTTTGTTTATGTTATTCATTTTTGCTTGATTTAATTTTTTTACATCAAATAATTATATAAATATATTTTTTTTTATCTCCTAATTCATTAGTAATAATATATTTATTTTTTGTTAAATTAAATGTCTTTTCTATTTTAATTTTTGACATCCATTTTAGTTTTTGAGTTAGAATAATTTTAACAATTTATATATATAATATTTCACTCATATAAATTAAAAAGTTAATAGTAAGATGACAAGACATATAACCTATAGGTGGGAGGATAGAGTTTGATTCTTGGTAAGTGCATATTTTTCTAAATTTGAATATTACAAAAAAAAAAAGAGGTTCGGGTTAAAGTTCAAGTTGATCGTGTCGCTTGCTTATCGAAAGCTTGACCTGAACCAATTTTGGCCCTAAGTCGACTGGTCGACCCATTGAGTTAGTCCAGGTCCAAAAACATTGGTTAAAACCAAATCAACTTTATATATAAAAAAATATTTTATATACATATAATATTATATTTATATATTTTCTTATTAACAAAATTATTTTTATATATTTTATAATTAATTTAGTCTCTTTCTTTTAATTAATTTGATCATTTTTTTAATATTTATATATTTTTCATTGAAATTAAAACTAACAAATTATTGTAACAAAATTGCTTAAAATTGAATCAAACCACCAAAAAATTAAAAATTGAATAGGTCCAATTTTTTGATAAATTGAATAGATCAGTTTAATTTAGTTCATACTTAAAATCGAATCGAATTAAGCTTATGTATACTCTTAATTGAGATTATATTTACAGGATAAATATTGAAGCTGCGATGATTGAAGCTATTGCTTTTTATCCATGGTATTATGGGTTTTACTTCTTTTAAGATCTATTTGGCTTTTATTCTTATATTATGAATTTAAGCCAAAAAAAAAAAGAAATTTACAAGTAAAATATAGTATCTAAAAATTTAATGGATTTCAACTAATCTATTTTAAGTTGGATTAAATTATAAAAATATATAACTTGTATAATATTAATTTTTTATGGTTGAAAAATTTTAGGCATTGCATTCAACAATTCAACAACAGTGAAAGGACTCAGTTTCTATCTCAAGATTCTTTATGGAAATTAAAGAGAGACAACCAACTCAGTTCCCAAATACTGCCCACATCTCAGCTAGCTCCTTAGATCCATTTGCAATATGTTTCATGAAGCCAGCAACCCAAAAGCCTCTTTCGTTCCAGATAACATCTCCACCTCCAAATAGCGTTAACTTTGGGCCAACGTTTAATTCAAGAGAAAACTTATATAAAATTTTTTATGTTTTACTATCAAGTTCTTCGTACAAAATATCGTGCGTTAAAAGTTCATTAAAAAAATTAATCAAACAATGATGAGTTGTGAATAATATAAATAGCATTCTTCGAATTTGTTTGGCTTCAAATTTTCCTATCAAATGAGGCCTATAATTCAGTTGCTCTACAGATAGCATTCTTCTTTGCATCAAAGCTCTGGCAATTTGTTAGGTTGAAGACTTTTAGGTTCCTTTGCAACTATATTGCTCTGATTGCATAAACAAAAACGGTGTTGGATTAGGGAGACAATGGACATGTGGGCCATTGGGAGCCCTATGTTTAGAAGATCTTATTTTGAATTTATCTGACTTATCTTATGATATAAATATTTATGTACATATTTGCAAGATTTTATATAAATCGCTTATGACATGCCCATAAGCTATTTTCACCTTATTTTTAAAAGCTCTCTAAAATAGCTTTATGAAAATAAACTGAAAACAACTTATGTGAAATTTATCCTCATAAAACTCTTTAATTATAAAAATAACTTATATAAACACTTATTATATGAGCACTTAATTAAATTGTTTACCTAAACAATATCTTAAGGATTGGATTGGATTGGATTGACGCTTCACATCATCCATATCTTACTGATTTTACTTCACACAGTTTAATTTTTATATGCAATATAAAATATTGTTATTGAACTACTTCTTTTGTTTTTTTATTAGAACTACTAGTATACAAAAATTCACTAAACTTTAATAAGTTTAATTTTAACTAAATTAAATCTAAAGGTGTAAAACTCTTTATGTTATTAATTTTTTTTATTCAAACTTTATTTAAAAGGAACAAATACTCAACTAATTGAACTAATTATTATTGGTAGAGTTAGGGTGTGTTCGGTAAAATTAGCTTATAAGCTAGCGGATAACTTATAAGTTAGCTGATAGCTTATAAGCTAATTTTTAACTTATAACTTATAGCTGATATAGCTTATAAACTAGCTTATTTGAATAAGAAGTGTTCGGTAAAAGTAGCTGTTGAAGTAGTTGAAAAGTGTAAAATGACATAAAAGGGCATGTATTTTTTAATTCTATAATAATATAAATAAATATATTATTTTTTAATTAAATTAATTTAAATTATTATAAATATAAAATTCATTAAAAATATATATTTATATATGAATAATATATTTTTACATATATAATATATTATTATATATTATTATATATAATAAAATATATTTTATTATTTTATTATTTTTATATATATTATACATATTTAAAATATTTTTATATATTTTTATCATATATATATATATATATATAATATTATATATGTATAATATATTATATATAAATATAAATATAATAAAAGATGAGTAAATAGGATATAATAAAATAATGAGTATAATGGGTATTTTGAAAAAATAGTAAGGACAAAATAGGAACAAAAAATTTTAAGCTATAAGCTATAAGCTACTCTTATCAGAATAAACTATAAGTTACTAAAATAAGTTCGTTTATCGAATACTTTTAACGAGCTTATAAGCTAATCAAATAAATTATAAATTAGTTTATAAACTATAAGTTTGTTTACCATTACTGGCACACAATTTAACATTTCAAAAGAACTAATTTATATTAAATCATTGCTTGGAATGCTAGAGGAACCGCTTGAAATAGGGGTTCTTGAAAGTCTTCAAGCACCTCAAAAGTCACGACTAGCCATTGTATTCTTTATTTGACATGACTAGACACCTTCCATTAAGAACAGTGTCAACATCTAAATAATTGGCTCTATAGGACTAACATGGAAGTTGTTTTTAGTTTAATCAACGTTTTACAGGCTTTTGTATGCTCAGCACTATGTTTTCTTATTACTGCATCGTCTGCACATCAATAAGCTAATAGATGTTTATTTATGCAAATTATTTATGAAAATATGTGTTATTGATATTGTTTTTCTGTTTTTAAACTTCGCCTAACCAGTATGTTTCATTATTTGTACATGGTTAAAATGCACAAATCTCCTCCAAACTTGGGAGTTAGTGCATTTTATGTTTTTTAATTTTTGAACTCATCAAAACTCATCAAAACAGTCTGACTTCTTTTCCATTTATTCTTGTTTTGATTTTTGTGCCATTATTTATTTATTTTTTCCGTCGGACACACAACCCAAAAGGCATCTGTAACTAAATGACCTCCTCCACCAGCACGAGATCGAGCATTTAATTGGACAAGCTATCCTTGCAGTGGCAGCATATTCTCCGATTTGCTCTATATTATAAGGTTTTTGGAGCTATTAAAAATGAAAATGCATTGCTCTTGTCCGTTCATTTAGCACAGTCAAACAAAGTTGGCTTAAGCTAAAAGATTAATGGGGCAACTTATTTAGTCTGCAGATTTTTTTTATGAAAAATTAAGATCATCTATCTTGACCTGCGATCTTAAATGGATAAATTTATGGGCTACTTTTATTTTAAAAAATATATATTTAAATAATATAATTTTAAATTTTGTTAATAAAAAATTTAAATAATTTTTTAATAAAATATAATTTATACATATAAAACATTACTTCTTTAATGTTTTTAAATAACTAATAACTTTAGTTTTTTATATTTTTTTAAATTAACTATATTATATTTAAATTTAAAATTTTTATATTTATTTTTTAAAAATTATAAAAAATTTTATATTTAAAATTATTATTTTTATTGAATATAAGATTATAAAATATAAGAATGTGATAAAATAAAATTATTTATACTGAATAATATCATTTTTGTACATAATAAAAAAATATAATAAAAAATTAAATGAATCTCTTACGATCTAAATAGGTCTAAAAAGCGTGTACAAAATCATTTATTTACGAACGATCAGAAATCAGACTGTAAACTTTGATTTATTTTGACACTACTTACTCCATTTATCTATGCCCCTGGAAGGATCCCAGATTTGTACGATATATGAGGATGATTTTCTGAGCATCACAAGTTAATGTATGGGTGACTAGTTAGTTAGTGTGGATTAGTTTAGTTTTTTTTTTTTTTGGAAAGAAAAAAATTCATATGACAATTGCTTCAGCTTGCCTTGAATATTACGAGGCTCAGATACTAATTTCTCAAATATATCCCAACGGTAAATCCATTTTTTCACAATAAAATAGATAATAACTACAGTTGAGCCGGATGAGCAATCAACCAAAGAGGAGATTTCTTGTGCGTCGTAATACCAAGCGCTTCGTCCATATCAAGCTCTTCCCTCTTCACTCCATCGGGAAGCTTCCAATCAAAACGACGCAGAAGATTTGCAAGTGCAAGCTCTACAAACGACATAGCGAACTTCTCTCCTGGACACACCCTTCGTCCGCCCCCAAACGGCAACATCTCGCAGTGTCGTCCATTATAATCCCCCAAAATCTCCAGAAACCTCTCTGGTCTAAACTCGTTTGGATTCTCCCACACATTTGGGTCTGTCCCTATCGATTTTGCATTTACAAAAACGCTAGTTTTTGCGGGAATCCCAAACCCTCTGATCTCCCGAGTCTCGGTGGTTTCTCTTGGAACGAGTAATGGCGCTGGTGGGTGGAGCCTTAGTGTCTCTTTTAATACTGATTTGAGGTACGTGAGGGTTGCAAGGTCGGTCTCTTCAACGATGTCGTTTTGAGTGGTAATGTTTCTGAGCTCTCGTTGGGCTTTCTTCATTGATTCTGGGTTTCTGATTAACTCCGCCATTGCCCATATCAGTGTCGCTGAAGATGTGTCTGTGCCTGCAACAAATATGTCCTGCAATTATCCAGCGTCAAACTTTAAAATGGTTCTGGTAAAATTAATTGATAAATTAAGTTTATATATTAATTTTTAATTAATAATCTATAGTTGAAGTTTAAAAACTAATAAATTAATTTATTGAATTAAAAATATTTGATAAAAGAAACTTTTGAAATATTTGAATATTATAAAAAATTAAAAAGATATATATTTTTTAATTTTAAAATAATATAAAATAAATATATCATTTATTATTTTTAAATTAAATTAATTTAAAATATTATATATAAAAAATTCTTTAAAAAATATTTTTTATTGTATTTTTTTATACATATAAATATTATATATATATATATATATAAAAGAGAAATACAAATAAACATATTATTTATTTTAAAATATTATTAATTACCACCGCACTTTTATTTATTAAAAAATATTTAATATATATATATTGTTGAAAATAAAATATTTAATATAAAATAATAAGTGATAAATTAATGTAATAAAATTCATTTAATGAACATTTTTAACAAATTTAAAAGTTAACTTAAATGGTTTACTGAATACAACCTACTTTCTCTTAAATTATTTATTTCAAAATATTTTCAAAGATAAAATCTACTTTGAATTAAAAGTATAAATTATTAAAGTTTTAATTCTCTATATGTTATTTATATTGTATGAAAATGCATATACAATTTATTTTAAAATGTTATTAATTACAACCGCACTTCTATTTATTAAAAATATTATATATATATATATATATATATATATATATCTGTTTTCAGGACCGGACCGGACCGGACCGACCGGTTCGACCGGTTTAACCAGAAACTGGTCTTATGTCCTGTTTAGTGGACCCTTAAAAATTTGTTAGTGTTCGAACTGGACAAAAACCGGTTGAACCGGCCAAACTGGCCGGTTCAATGGTCAGACCAATTCTTTTTTTTTGGTCACTTTGCTTTTTTTGGGTCACTTTGGTCACGTTGTTTTTCTTATTTTATTATTAGATGTTGAAGAAATTGAAAACTAACCAATTATTGAATCAATTGATAAAGTAATAACTGATAAATGATAATTTTTTTGGTTAATTGGTTTATTTTTGTTGTTACTTATAAATATTTATTTGAATATGTTATTTTGTTAAAACACTTTTTATATAATTGAATATTAAATATTATTTTTAATTACTTTTACTTTTACACATATATAAATTATGATATGTTGATATGTAATTATAATTATATAGTTATTTGAAATAACTTATTTCATTATTTTTATGTATATATTTTATTTTTTTAAATTTTTTAATTACTACCGGTTCGACTATGGTTCGACGTGATCCGACTATTGAACCTTGAACCGGTGCCGTTTACGATTCAATGATCGATCCGTTTATGAAAACCTTAATATATATTATTGAAAATAAAATATTTAATATAACAACAACTTTTAAAATTTTGCTATTGAAAAATTACTTTATAAAAAATAAAAATAAAAACGAAGAAAATCCACAAATAATTGTTTTAAAATTTTATTGAAAATCACAATTTCAAAAATTGTGTCAATTTTCAAGGGTTTAGATAATTTTCAAGGCCCTCATGCACCAAGGAAAGTAAGATTTCGAGCAGCAAACCATAATCATTACACATACCATAAGCACAGCTTTTATCTGATCATCGCCGATGGAAATTGCCTGATTTGGATCATTCTGGGCTTTAAGAAGGCCATCCACAACATCGTCTTCATGCTCTGCTTCTGCTCTATCACACTCTTTATGCTCCTTTATCACCCTGTCATAGAACTCATCCAATTCTCTCAGGTTCTTCTCTAGCCTCCGGTCCACCCCATTCAGCTTGTTCACCCAACCCAACCATGGAAACAAATCCGCCACACTAAACCTTCCCAACAGTTCCTGCGTCTCCCTCATCCTCTCATAAAACTTCCCTGCTTCACCATCATCACCTTCATGCTTCCTCTTCCCAAAGGCAATCCTGCACACAGTGTTGTTGCTCAACAAAAGGGTCAGTTCACTCAGATTCACTAAAGAATCCCCAGCTATGGAGTCAAGGAAAAGCTTGAGCTCTTCATGTCTCACAGCTTGAAACTCCTGAACCCTCCTTGAACTGAGAAGTTTCAGTGTCATGATCTTTCTGATCTCCCTCCAGTAATCTCCGTAAGGAGCGAAAGACACATCAGAGCAGTTATAGGAGAACCTCTTGGCTGCGGATGACACCGACCTGCCAGAGAAAGCGACGTCGTGGTTCATGAAAATCTCTCTGGCCATGTCAGAGGATGAGACAACCAGAGTGGGGACTGAACCCAACTTGAGGAACATGAGGGGGCCGTGTTGAACAGAGAGCTTGTGGAATGCTCTGTGAGGCATATCGCGGAGCAGGTGGAGGTTGCCTATGAGAGGAAGCCTGGTTGGACCAGGAGGAAGAGGAAGACGAAGACGCTTCTCTGTTGAAGCAGCTTTTCTGAAGCGTTTGAACTGTGATAGGATGAACAAGACAGTGAGGAGAACGAGAAGAAAGGTGGAGATCATTGTTATGTTGCAGAGGTAGCTTTTGTCAAAATACTCAGGATGATGAACGGTATTTATAACAGAAATGAGTCCAATTTACCGTTTATTCGAAAATTTCTTAGCTCCGACTGGATTGTATTACATAGGTTTTAAAATTTCTCTACACTAATTTTGTATCAAGACAGGAACTCCAAATCTTATTCAACCTACTTGAACTAATTAGTATTGGTAGGAAATGACGATTCTGCCATTTGGAAAAATTGCATATTGTTTCTTTTAAATATATTTTATTTTTAGTCAAAAATTTGATAATAAAAATATAACCATCTAATTTAAAAGTCTTTACTGATACTTTCTCCATCAAGTACTGATAATCGAGAGAATTCCATATTTATCTATTCCAAAACGGTGGAAGTGTTCAAATCAAAATTGAATTAGCAGGCCTCCACTTCAATGTACATAAGGTTTTGTTTTGTTTTGTTTTTTCTTTTTGTCATGATTGACTACCATTTTTGAGATTATAATTTGTGGATAAAGATTCAAGTTGGTGTGGATATCAAATTATGATAGAATAGAATATTTGTTTTTTTTGAGTTTATACGGGACTTGTCAAATGGGGTGGCTTCGGTTGATTAAGTACAAGATGGGTGAGTAGAAAATGACTCAAAAATTGACCTATTTAAAATTTTTATATGGGTTATGAATTGTCCCATGATCAATTTTTTAGGGTCAATCTAACCCATCCATTGACCCATCTTTTTTTAAAAAATTTTTGTTTAATTCATTTTAATTTTAAATTAAAGTGCCCAAGAATAATTCAGTCTGTTTTCATTCTTACCTAAAAATTATTACTATTTCAATTTCAAAAAAATTTAATTATTACTTTATTTAGGTCAAATAAAGTAAATATATATATTTATACAAATATATCTGTGTGTATATATATGAATATATGTACATATATGTGTGTATGCATAGGTCTATGTGTGTGCGTGTGTGTATTTGTGTGTATATATGTGTGCATGTGAGGGTGTGTGTACTCAAACAAAACTATATTAACCCTCTGATTGCTAATCCAACAGACTAAGTTAGCCTTGTATAATTAATTAGATTTTGTGTTGAATAATCATATTTGTCATTCAAGGCTTTGAATGTAAAAAGCTAAGAATCATTGTAATGATTTGAAGCAATTTGAATGTTATTGTGCTCCAACCTCCAATGATACTCTAGCCTTTGGGATGAGTGTATAAATGAGTTAAGTGATTTTTTATGGATCAACCAACTTGTGACCTATACATAATAGATAGGTCAAATTGTGACTTAACCTATTTATGATGTGAGTCAAATTTGGGTGGGTTGGATTAAGGTCAAGGGTGGGTAGGTTGGATAAGGTAAATAGTTAAGTCATTTTTTACACCCCCCAAATTGTATCTTGTAGATGAAAATTAAACCAAGAATAAAAAAAATTATAAATGCTCTAAACATAAATTTTACTATTATAATCATGTTAACGTATTTATATATCAATTTAATTATAATTAGTTTGATAATTTAATTTTCTTAAGATTCAAGCATACTATATGTCGTTCAGTAATTAATGTGAACACCAAGATTAATTGAACCTAGGAATAGTGTCTAATGATTTTGTGGTTATCTTTAATTTTCTCTTCATGTTTTCATGCCTTTTCTTATTTGTTTAAATAAAAGAATCAATTAATAAGCAAATAAGTTGAAAGAGCATTAAATACCAAGGATTTGGAATTTAATTAACCGAGCGGAAAACCATCAATTAGGAAATAATAAATGATTAAGTAAGATTTTGTTCATTAGATAATAGGTCAAGTGAAATTAGAACCTTAAATCCTTTTCCTTAATTGTCTTTAATCCGATTTAATTCCCTATTGCAATTTTAATTTTCTTGCTTTGTTTGAATTCAGTTTATCATTTTGATTTTTAAAATTTCCTTCAATTCAATTGATCGTCTAAATAGTAATTAATTTATTTCTCGAGTATTTAATAATCTCAATCATCAATATCAATATAATAGATTAAAACAATTTCACTCTAAGGTATTAATTGTCGGTAGGTCATTAAATTATTATAATATAATAAATTTAATGAATCAATTAGGTAAATTAATCATATTACATTAAATGAATTTGAAAAAATTAGAATATATTACTATATAATTGGTTTATAATTGATATAACTACTATATAATCACATTAAATAAATTTTACAAAAATTTGGGTAAATTACTATATAATTGGTATGTAATTGCTATAATTGCTTTATAATTGATAAATTAGGTAAACTTTTCAATTGAAATATAATATGTTGTTATTTGGTAAATTAACATTTATTATATACAAATAATCAAATAATTAATTATTATATAATTGCTATATAAAAACTTACCTATAAGTGTTTATATTATTTATTTATTTTCTTAAATAATTATAATAAAATTTAAATTACCTCTATCAGATCAAACTATAATAAGAAATTATCACTCATTTTTCTATTTTTCTATATAAGATCGCTAGACTTTTTTATTGCACCATCATCAATAGACAATCTACTATCTTCATGTAAAGGTTTTTAAAAAGTGATCATCAACTATTGGCCAATTTTGAGGCTTTTTCATTTTTCAAAATTAAAATTTTAAAATTCAAAATCAATGTAGATATTTATATATTTCTTTCGAAAATATCATCCATATTCGCATATCTCTTTCTCTCACACAATTTTCTTTCTATTTTCTCTTTGATTTTGCTTCTTCTTCCTTTACATGGATGAAAGACAACAATGACGATTTATCATCAAAGCTTTAAAGTGATGTTTCTCTCACATCATTTGGTATCATAGTTCAATTTTTTTATTTATTTTTTTTATCTATACAATTCACGTACTATTCACATTCACGATTATTGTTCATTCTATTGTGATTTCTAATTTTCTGTTTCTCTTTTGTTCTTTGTGTTTTTTTTCTACTTTTTTTGTTTATGTATTCGTTCTTCGTTGTTGTTTTCTGAGTTTTTGATTCGTCTATATTTCTGTTTTTGGTCTTCTAGTTTTTTTATTTCTGTCTGTTGTATTTCATTTTTGCATTGTTCTAGTTTTTTAATTCCAGTTTTGCTTTACTGTTTCTGTCATTACATTTTCTTGAGGAAAGCAAGTCAAGAGAAAGATCAAAGCCTAAAAGAAAAAAATGATGCCATTGAAATATTTACTTGTGTTTGAATAATATAATTTGATTATTTTTAAATTAAATAATTTTTCTTAGTTTTTTCATCTAATAGGATTAATGAATAATCCTTTTTAGACTTATTGTGAGCAAAGGGTAGAGCCCTCCCTATGAAGAGAAACTTCAGGTAATACCGAGATTACATATGTATAGATTGATTGAATGCTAATTTAGGGTTTAAAGTATTAAATTTTAAAGTTAGGATATGATGTATATTTCCCTTGATTATCTTCTTTTTGTTGTTTTAAGATTTTTCGGGTATGTAAGTTATGTTTTAAATTTCAATAAACTTACAGTTATTATCATTGTTGCTAATCCAAATGTATATTTGAAGAAATAGAAGAAGAAAGAATCAAAGGAATACAAGGATTTTGATCTTAACAAACCTATTAGGTTAGTAATTTTTATTTCAACTCATTTTTATGATTAATTAATATATTTATCTAAATTAATTCATATAATACCTTATTTTTCGTTTTTCTTTTCATTTGACATTATTCATATTCTATCTTTAAAGAATTTGTATCTAATAAATCATCTTATATGTGTCTTAATATGATTTGAATGTCTTATTATTTTTGTACATGTATTCTTTTATATATTTTTTAATTATTTTTATTTATTTGATAAATAAAAATTATGACATTTATACTAATCTGTGTATTGCACGGGTCATAACACTAGTTATTATAAAAACAATACTCTCTCATCTTTTTAATTACTATTTATATGGCTTGGTGCACTTATCAAATCTGTCATCAATTGTCAAAATAAATGAAAAAAAATGTTGAAGCTAATGTAAAGGTCCACCTTTGCTAACGTCCATTATTATCGTTCATATATAGCCAAACGAAAGAGATCGAATATCATATATAGCTGCTTCTTCTTCTTCTTTTCTTTATTTTTCGTTCGTCATAGCAAGGCTAATGCTATTACGTGCTGAAAATTTAAGATTTACGGACAAATTAGTTTTGAGAATATTAATGTTTTGTCTCTGAAAGATATTTTTTTATATGGTACCTAAAAGATTATTTCTCAATCAATTTGGTTCTTATATCTAAAAAATTAACCACCGACTTAAGTTAGTTAATGGTGTGACATTTCAGTGTTGACATAAGTTCTGTTTGGTAAAATTAGTTGATAAATTAGTTAAAAATTTATAAATTAATTTTTAGCTGATGGCTTATAGCTGAAAGCTAAAAGTTTATAAACTAACTTATTGAATTAGAAGTATTTTATAAAAGTAACTGTTAAAGTAACTGAAAAGTATAAAATCACATAAAATGGCATAATTTTATAATCTCAAAATAATACAAAATAAACATATCATTTTTTGTTTTTTAAGTAAATTAATTTAAATTATTATATATATATAATTTATTAAATATATATATTTTTTATTATATTTTTTTATATATAAATATATATACACATTATAATATTTATATTTTATAATATATATATACACACACACATATGACGGTGAGAGAGGAATGCAAATAAATATATTACTTTTTTTAATTAAATTAATTAAAATTATTATATATATGAAATTAATTATATATATATTATATAAATATGTTTTATATATATAAAAGATTTATTTATATTTTATTATATATCTATATATTTTGTATTTTATATATATATATATATAATGTATGTGAGATAAGAATATAATGAGTATTTTCATAAAATAACAATGGTAAAAAGGGAAGAAAAATATAAAAGCTATAAGCTACTAAGGCTCTTTTCGACAAAATTAGTTGATAAGCTAGTTGAAAGCTTATAAGCTAGCTTATTGAATTAGAAGTATTTGGTAAAAATAACTGTTAAGGTAGATGAAAAGTATAAAATAATATAAAAGGGTATATTATTTTATACTCTCAAAATAATACAAATAAGCATATCAATTTTTAATTTTTAAATTATTATATGTAATATATTTATATGTATATTTTATTATATAGTATTATATATATATATATATATATATATTTAATTAAAGATAAAAATCTAATTAAAAATAAAATATGAAAATAAGCACAGCAAAATAGTTATTTTCCTCTCTCTTTCTTCCCCCTTCTCCTGCTATCTCCATTTCCCTCCTCTACCTTATTCTTCTACTGGACCTATGCCATCTCTTCCATAAATATCAGAAAAAAAAAAAAGAAAGAAGAAGAAGAAGAAGCACAACAATATTAATGGTAGTATATAATTTACCCATTTAACCAAGTTCTCATCACTAATTGGTAAGAATCAAATGGAAGGAAGACTAAAAAAAAATACATAAGGAGAAGTGAAAAAAAAATCCAAAAAAATGAAAAAAAATCTAGAAAGAAATTACATTAGGAGATGATGACGAGCTCATAAGTTTATCGGTTATATAGGTTATTATGTTATGTCAACAACTTTGTGCAAATGACGAGCTCATAAGTTTATCGGTCGGACCGCTTAATAAAGTAAATCGATATTTCATATTTATCATTACAAAAAAAAAAGAAATCAGAGGCGAAATTATCCATCTCTGATTCAAGGAAATTCCGTCCTTGATCAGTTAGGGGTGGAATTAGAGATAGATTTTGTTCTGTCTCAGACATGGTCGTCCCAGATTTTTGGGATGGATGGTGATTTGTCTCAAATGTCTAAGACGGAATAAATCTGTCTTAGAAGAGGAATTCCATTGTTGATTATCTGAGACAGATCATCTAACCGTCTCAAATCTGACACGAAAATTTAGTCCTTGGATCCGTGTCAATTTAGAAATGGAACATCCCGTCGCTAATTTGGGACGGAATTGTTTTGTCTCTGATTTGGGACAGATTTGTTCCGTCTCTAATTTGAGATAGATTAATTTCGTCCCTAATCATAGACGAAAAAATTTTGTACCTGATCAAAAAAGGATTAATTTCATCCCTGATTTTCGCCCCTAGTTCAATTTTTTTTAATTAAATAGAGCATGTCCAGAAAAGCCTGTGTCAATTCCCAGCCTTTTACTAAACATTCCCGGCAAAGATATTAGAAATAAGCAAAGACAACAAACATTCCCAACAAACAACATTCCATTATAACAAAGAGTACTCAATCATGATGAAGAACAACATAATGATTATGTGTATTAGTGTGAATGTACATGCTCAAATGTCCAAACATAACAAATATAACCTAGTCTAATAGGTGATCTTTGGGCTGGGTCACATTGTCATCAATCATAAGACCAACGTGTCTGTCCATGGAATCCACGTAGCGATCCATCGTGTGACAAAATTCATCCAGCAAGGATGCTTGACTATGTATCAACGTAGTACACTACTCCAAACGCTCATTCACTGTGCTAAGTGCTTGCTCAGTATTACTAAGGCGATCCTGCTGAGTCTTCAATTGCTCCATGACAGGCCTCACGCGGCGCTGCAGCTCCTCCTTGAAGTCAGGATGGAGATTAGATGAATCAATACATTGACGACTCGATGAACCAATATGACATGCCTTAGACCCCGTGCCAAAGATGCGGCCCTTCTTGTTCTTCCCTCCAACCCCCTGTAGCCACAACGCAGTGTCGTTGACACTGTCATCCTCAGAATTGGCACCCACACTACTCGCAAATGCTTGTGATGATCTCAGCTGCGTGTATTCCTCCTGTTGAACGTTAATGCATTAGATGTCAAAAGTCAATGCACATTTAATACAAATATGAAAGAAATTGGTCAATGCAAAAATATTTTAAGTATACTAGCCTAGGCCTGTGGCTGATCTCACTCTCCTGCAAATAAGAGAAGAATTTAATTTTGTGTATTATAGGACTATGCATTTTAAGAAAGTCAACAAAAGAAACTCTTGAATCTGCACTTACTAGGCAGTGCATGTGCTCTGAGGCCAAAATGCTACCTCCCGTATAAAGTGTTCCTCCAGTAGTGGAGGCCTTGTTTTGTCGTGCCTTCTCGCATTGTGAAATTTGAGCAAAATTAGTCTATGGTCCTAATGGCTAGCTAATTCAGATCATTTCAGAGTTCATACCCAAAAGCTTAATACTATAGAAATTAGCAAGTGGCCTGTTATGATCATCAAATTTAAAGTCCTTAACATAAGTATTAGTGCATTTAAAATGGTCATTATTTAAGTTATACTTATGTGCTTTGTTCATAACATAACAGGACTTACCACTGAAATGCTCCATAAGTAACATAAACTAATAAACAGGCAGAAGCAATGATAAGTGAAACATTATGAGTCTATGACAATGAAACTTCATGATAAACCTCACTAGTTGGAATGGGGAGAAGACAAGCATCAATTTGAAATTTTGGTTCCAACCAGCTTGCAATCTCAAGGAGTTCTAAAGGTGAATATTATATCTGAAGGGAGATACCAGGACATGAACAAGCTTACCCAAATATATGATCAAAACACCATCAAATGCAACACTGATGAGGAGAGACTCACTCATCTACGAGAAGGTGTGATGCCTGAAGACTAGCAATGGCTAGTCCAAGAGCACTTTTCGTCTGATGTTTTCAAGGTATTATATATGTTGACATATTTTGACGAAACATTTTTTTCAAATAGGTCTATATTAATGAATGTTAACTACATGTCAAAAGTGAGAGAAATAAAGCAAGCAAATGATTACAAACAAGAAAGCATTCTACTGGACCAAGGTCATTGGCAAAAGTAGAAGCATCCACGGTAAAAATGCCCTCTTAAATTATTAGAGTTCTATTTTTATTCATATATCTCTAATATTTTTCATTGTTGTTGCAATATTTTGTAGAGAGACCCTAAGACTGTAGAAAGGGCACCTCCCGATTGAGTGTGGGAATTACAGCACACACGTAAGACAAAGGAAGGAGAAGTAGTCTGGTCAGATACCTGTTCACAAGAAATTCATGTGAGTTTACAAATAAATTTGTTTAAGTTGAACTTGTATTTTGATTGTATTATTCTAAAGTGACGCTTTAATTGCAAGGACGCATCCAAGACCTCGTAGCTGAACAACAAACCCAAGAAAGTGGGTCTTAGCTATTGAGAGATTAGATCTTGGCAAATGTATTTAGTGAAAGGTCTGGATACATTCGAGGGAAGGGTTATGGAGCACAAACTCAAAGGAAAAGAGGAATAGTGTAGGTCAAAATTGATGATAGGGTCTCCTCTGCAATAGAGACTGTTTGCACTAAAATGGAAAGAAAGAGCGAAGAAGATTATCCTGAGATGGAAAGACAGAGGGAAGAAGACTGTGCTAAATTAGCAGAGATGGAAAGAAAGATAAAAGAAGACCACATTGAGATGGAAGTAGAGATTGATTTGGTTTATTTGATGTTGACAAGTGTGACATGCATTTCTAATATCTTCTCTTTGTTGGGTAAGTGAAAAAGTGACCCTTTTTATTTTCTAAAGTTCATGGAGCTATTTTGCAAATAACCTAAATTTGAAGGTGCTATTTGCATTTTTTCTAATACTATACAAACTTGATCACAATCAACTTTTAATTAAATAATAGTTGGATTACTTGCCTTCTCCAAGGTTATGTAAATCATTGCAATTCTAAAATTTATGTGGTTAGGAAACATAAAAATTTCTTAAACCTAGTAAATATGGAAAAAGAAAATTATGTAGGTTGTACTATCCACTCTATTATATTTTACTGGTTTTGTATGGGTTTTGGACATTAAGTATTTTTATGTACATTACATACTTCTTGTTGACTTGCACTACATAGCCTTCAAGTTTTGGATGCAAAGATGGTTGATCAATTCTCAGTGGTGGTGATAGTCTTTTACTTACGTCAAATTTGGAAGTAAGGGACTTGGAACTGTGTTTGATAAGAGTGAATTCATGAAATTCTTAGAAATTTCTTGGTGACTATAACAGTGGTTGCTATGCTCGATCGATTCATATTTCCTATTGAATTTGTTCTAATATTGGTAAGTAGGTTCTTTTGCTGCAGTTCTCATTAAAAATAAAAAAATTGTAACTGTGAGGACTCAATTTCAAAATTGTAAACTATAAAGACCTATTTATGTGAACTTCAATTTCTAAGGTTCTATACTAATAAGAGTTGCAAGTTTTGTACCTTGTGGCTGATATGTAATTGATGAAGTCACTTTTGGGTGCCCAAGACAAAAAAAGGATGACTATCAATTGAAGGAGAATCTTGCTTTAAGACTCATGTGGACAATTAACTGGGCATTTATGCCTTTATGAAATTTGGTGTCTTCTTATACTCTCAATATCATTATTTTATTTTCACAATCATTTATATCTTTATGTATACCCGTTGTTTATGGATGACTTCATTTTTTAAAATATTTTGCAAATTTTTATGCTTACTTTACATAACTGGAACCTACATAATGCAATTACATTTATGGAGTTTCACAATTAAATTGGTTGTATAATAATAGATATAGGTAAGTTATAGAATATATGCAGTGGTCTTTATCCTAAACTTGGAAAAGGGGAATGGAAGTTGATTGATAAATTGAACCTCCCTCTTGAAAATAAAGTTCCTATTCTAAGTTCCTATCTTAATATATATATATATATATATATATATATATATATATAGAGAGAGAGAGAGAGAGAGAGAGAGAGAGAGAGAGAGAGAGAGAGAGAGAGAGAGAGAGAGAGGAGCCCACCTTATGTAGAAAATTATATGGCTATATAATGCCTACTCTTTTCTTATTGCATAATGTCAAAGCACCATTCATGAACTTATGACTAACTTTAGGATATCGTTCAAAAAAAGAAAATGAACTAAAATAGAAAGTTGGGTTGCTAATATTTTATTGAGAAATATGAATATTGGCTTGTTAAATAGTTGCAATTTTTTGTCTTAATCACAATGACATATTTTCTCTTTCTATTTGAAATATACTAAGTGATATTTGTTGTATCATAATAGGGACAAACTCATGCGCTAGATATAGATACCGTTGGAAACTCTAGAACCACCAAAGATGCATAAAAATACAGGAAATGAAAAATTTGTTGTACTAAATGCATTTTGTATTAGGTACATTTTGTATTAAATTCTTTTGTATTAAGTACTTTTTAAAATTAAACATTATATGTATTTCAAATTATTTTCTAAAATATGATGATTTATACAACAAATATATATATATATATATATATATATATATATATATTAGAGCTGTTTGTATCAATTTAATATTTGTTTTAATATTAAACTAGTAGATTGATTGCATAGAAAAATTAAAAAAAAGCTTTTAATGGCGACAAAAGTTGCCACTATAAATACCTTTGATTTTTAGTGGCGACATTTCGTCACCACTGAAGCTAATACTATCAGGCTTCAGTGGCGACATTTCTCTCCTTTCGACTTACTTTAGGTGACAAAATTTATACTTTTGGTGACGATAAATATCGTTGCTGAAAGTGAATATCAGTGGCTACTTTTTAGTGACAATAAAAGTCGCCACTGAAAACTTTTAATGACTAAACTTTAGGTGGCGACAAAAAACCTTCAGCGACGACTTCTGCACTTTTGGTGGTGACAAAAGTCAAGTTTTTTGTTGTGACACTTATTTCACTTTCGTAACTAAAAGTCGTTACCACCTCCTTTATTAAATGGTCTTTGTTTCCTTAACTGAAACTATTGCACATTTAATGCAATTGTTTCACCACTTAATACAATGTAACCGTTAACGGTTATACCATTTAATGAAATGTAACTATTACATCATTTAATGCATCGTAATCATTACACCACTTAATACAAAACCGTTACATTTTCCCAATTGGTGCAAACATTAACTAAAAATCTTTTAAGTAATTAAATACACAAATTATAGTTATAGGTCCTCTAAATACAAGTAATTGTTCCACTTAATGCAGCCATTTCACCACTTGATGCAATATAACCATTACACTACTTAATACAAAACAATTGCATCAATTCAAAACCATTACATTCTCTAACTTGGTGCAAACGTTGACTAACAATCTTTTGAATAATTAAATACACGAATTATAGTGATAGATCCTCTAAATACAAGTATTATCAGCTATGTATTACAAATTTACAATGCATTTTGCTTCCCTTGTTCTAAATGTGATAACAAAACTTAAGGAATAAACCCTATATTTATTCTTGGTCTAAAATGAAGTATATTTTCTCAAATAAAAATGAGAAAACATCTGAATGCATAAGA
Organism: Biancaea sappan; assembly: GCA_037074585.1. Lineage (NCBI taxonomy): Eukaryota > Viridiplantae > Streptophyta > Magnoliopsida > Fabales > Fabaceae > Biancaea > Biancaea sappan. The sequence goes on along the minus strand of CM073497.1, from coordinate 49,695,183 downwards.
GTTTCATTAATAAACTGAATACATATTTGCAATTACATAGAGGAAACAATTCCCATTTTGTCCACATGATCCTTGAATTTCATTGATGGCATGCCCTTAGTCAAAGTATCAGCAATCATAAGCTCAGTGCTAATATACTCAATGACCACTTTTTTTTCATTAACATATTCTCTAATGGTTAAGTATTTGATGTCGATGTGCTTGCTTCAATTCCCACTCTTGTTATTCTTAGCCAAGAATGTAACATCCAAAATTTTTACATCCCCTTAAGATTTAGATAAGTTAAACCAAAAAAGAAATTATGATAAAAAGGTCCCTAAGAAATTGAACTAAGAAAAGATAATTAAGAGTAAAATAAATAAATAAATAAAAATAATATATCTAATTTAGTTATAATTATATCTAAGCAATCTTAAAGGATGAAAATAATAGGATTATGATAATCTATAATCCTATATGATAAATGAGACACAAAACATATTGAAATTAGAAAGGATGACGCGAAAAGCAAACAAGCCCAGGTGGAAAGTAAACATTAAATGCAAGAATGAGTTGTAATGCATATTTGGACATCCTAAGAATGTAAAGTAGCATCTAGAGGGTCCATGTGGCAAATTAGGGATGATTAGAATTCATATCAAGAAGAGGAAATCATGGTTAAAAAAGAAGAACATAAAACAAAGAGAAGACACATAAAGCTTAGGAAAATATCTTTAGAATATCAAAAATCAATTGAAATGTGTCAGATTACTTAGCAAGGTAAGTAATATCTTAAAAGATATAATTAAGAAATATTTGAATAGAAATAAAAAAAAAGAAAATAAAGAATATCAGTTAAAGAGTTAAAAAACTAGAGAGAAAAAGAGAAGGAGAGAGACACGGAACAGAGTAGATGAGAGAAAAGAGAAATAAAAGTAGCAAGAGAACAAGGAAGTAAGCTTCTTAGCTGAAGACAATCAAAGAAAATCAATTAGAAGCAAAATTTAAAAGAAAGACACAGTAGCAGAATTTGAGCAAAAAATCAGCCAGTGAAAGAAGTAGTTAGTTTTGTCCATAAAAGCAATCTATTTATGATAACATGTTCATCCATGTGTTGATTTTCAAGCTAAGTTTTTTATTCAGAAAAAGCTTGAGTTTCATCTTTGGTCCACACTAGAAGACAAAGAAAAGTTTCTATCCTACAGTAGTGGATGATGGAAAAGTGAAATCATGATATGCATATTATGAATGGTAATCTCTTTGCTTCACAGTAGTAAGAGAAGTAAAAGAAGAAAAAAGCCTTGTTCTATAGTAGTGAGCAAGTGAATTATAGATTTAATCTTGTTCCATAGTAGTGAGATAAAAACCATAGATGTTTACATGATGCTTATATGATGTTAAGTAAATGCCTTCATACTATTTTTATGGTTGAAATGATCCATATATATATATAATGAAAATAACTAATTACTGAGATGCTTTGTATCTAACTTTTAGAAAATTGATCATTTCAAAAGAAAAGGACAAAGGGAAAGCTTTGAGGATTGAATGATAAGTTTGATGTATAGAAAGTTATTTTATGATAGCTTATAATATAAAGATGTAAAGAGAGTATTCAAAGTTTTGTAGACTAATCTTGTATGTAAATGAATGACTCAAGTAGATGAGAATATGAATTAATATTAGAGGTTATGTATCTTGATCTATTATGTAACAATTAGCTAAGAATTATAGAATTATGTTGAATATTTTTCTATGGAGATTTACAATATTATGAAGTAAATATTAATATTTTTAAGTAAGTTTTAATGACAAGGATGACAAAGAAGAGATGAGAAGACAATATTTCTTTTTAAAACTCTGCATATAAAAGAAGTACATTTTAATCACTCGAAGTACTTTATAATTTAAGGTAAAGTTAAATGAGGTAGCATTATCAAAGTTAAGATTATATTTAAGCTCAATCAAAATTAGATATGGCATTTGAGTATATTTATTACATAATTAGATTAAAGAACCAATTAAAATAATTTTGTGAATAATTTAAGAATAATGGAATTGGAATGTTACAAAGAACACTGCAGCTGAATTGTCATAAAAAATCCTTAATGACCTAGAAATAAAATTCATAACTCTAAGCCCAAAAATGAAACTCTTAAGCTAGACACCTTGTGAAGTAGCCTCAAAATATGAAACAAACTCTTCCATAGTAGAAGTAGTAGTCAAAGTTTGCTTGACACTTCTCCATGAAATAGCTCCACCAGCCATAATGAAAATATACCCATATGTTGATTTACGAAAATCAACACAGCCAGGAAAGTTTGCATTAGAATAGCCAACCACATCTAAGTTATTTGTCTGTCTATACATAAGCATGTAATCTTTAATTCCTTGTAGATACTTCATGACTTTCTTTGCATCTCTCTAGTGGTTCATACCTCAGTTACTTTGATATCGCTCTAACATTTCAATTGCAGATGCAATATTAGGTCTTGTATAGACCTAAACATACATAAGGTTTCCAACTACAGAAGTATATGGAATATATTCTTCATAGATTCTCTTTCTAAATCATTCTTTGGGCATTGGTTCATATTGAACTTATCGCCCTTCACAATGATAGCAACACTCAATGAACAATCCTTCATCCAAAATCTCTCCAAAACTTTTTGATATTAGTTTCCTGTGATAACCCTAAAACACCATGAGATCTATCTCTATGAATCTTAATGCAAATGACATAAAATGTCTCACCCATATATTACATATCAAAGTTTTTAGAGAGGAATTGTTTCACTTCATGCAGCATATTCTTATTATTGGTTGTAAGTAAAATATTATCCACATATAAAACAAGGAAACAAATTTTAATCCTACTGACCTTCTGGTATATACATTGATTCAAGGGGTTTTTAACAAAACCAAATAAAGAAATTACTCCACGGAATTTGTAATATTATTGATGGAAGGCTTGTTTTAAACCTTATATGGATTTCTTAAGCTTGCAAACTAAATGGTCACCTTCCCTAGAAGAGAAACCTTTAGGTTGTTTCATGTATACCTCTTCTTCTAGATCACCTTTAAGAAATGTCATTTTCATATCCATTTATTGCAACTCAAAATTGAAATGTGCAACTAATGCTAAAATTATATGAAGAGAATCTTTGTGTAATTGATTTATTCTTTTTGAGTGAATGCTTTAGCAACAAGTCTCGTTTTATAGTTCTTGATGTTGCCTAATGAGTCTCTTTTGGTCTTAAAGACCCATTGATAGCCAATGGTCTTTGCCCCATTAGGTAACTGTACAAGATCTTAGACTTCATTGCTCTTCATGGAATTCATTTCATCCTTCATAGCATTATGTAACATATTAGACTCTTCACAACTTATGGCTTGTGAAAATGTTTTGGATCATTGTTGGCTCTGATATCAGTTTCTTGTAGATACACTATATAATCACTATAAATTATTGAACTCCTTTCACATGTAGATTGTCTTAATATTGGACCACCTTCTCCCTGAAGATCTTGTGGTTCAATTGTTTGTTTAAGATTTTGAGTGAATTCTTAAACTTGTTAATTGACTGGAAGGTTTTCAACAACTTATGGAACTTCTACGACTATCTGTTCATCACCAATTGGAACTTGAGGAGTGCTATGAACTATCACTAATCTGTCAAACAACATGGAAGGTTAAGTTTCTATACGATCATGAATAGGAATTAAATATATCCTTAAACTGATCCTTCCCACTGATCATGTCATTTTCAAGAAACTTGGCATTTCTTGGTTTCATAATTATAGTTAAATCAGATAGATAGTAAAATCTGTAACCTTTAGAAGTTTCAATATAGCCAATAAAGAAGCCACTAATTATCCTTCGGTCTAACTTCTTCTCATGTGGGTTATATATCCATATCTCAGACGGACAACCCCAAACGTGAATATGTCACAAACTCGATTTCCAACCTTTCCACAATTCAAAGATGTCTTTAGCATAATTTTAGTTGGAACATGGTTTGATATATAAACAGTCGTCTTTAGTGCCTCAGTCCAAATAAATTTAGGAAGATTGGAGTTACTAAGCATACTCCACACCATGTCCATTAAAGTCTGATTTCTTCTTTCTGCTACACTATTTTGGTCTGAAGAACCAGACATAGTGTGTTGGGCAACAATCTCATGTTCTTAAAGAAACCTAGCAAAATGATTCTCAGTATATCTACCATAATATTCACCATCTCTATCAGATCTCACTATTTGTATTTGCTTTTTGCATTGATTCTCTAGTTCAGCCTTAAAGACTTTGGAGGCATCTAATGCTTCATGTTTGTTATGAAGCAAGTATATATACATATATTGTGAGTAATCGTCCATAAAAGTGATGAAATATTTCTAACCAGACATATCCACATCTAGACAGCACACATATATTGTGTATGTATAATTTCTAATACGATCGAACTCCTATCAACATTCTTCTTAAACTTTTTTTTTGCTTACCCTTAATGCAGTCTACACAAGTCTCGAGATCAGTATAATCTAGAGTACTAGGTACTCCATCATTTACTAATCTCTTAAATCTTATCTTTGGAGATATGACATAATCTCTGATGCCCCAACAACAAAGAGTCCTCATTAATATTATGCCTCTTAATACCGGTTTGAACATGCAAACAACTATTATTGGTTTTATTTTGTAAAGAAATTTTATATAAATCATGAAATAAAATTCCAGAACCAACACAATTTTATTTATAAAATAAATAAAAAACATTGTCTTGAAAAGTAAAAGAAAAACCCAATGGACATAGTTTTGAAACAGAAAAAAGTTTTGTGAGAAACTTGGTACATAAATGTTCTTTCCAAAGCCTTGGTCATTAATTCATTAATAGACCACTTATCTTTATGTGTGTTGTAAGAGATCTTAAAATGCCCGTACTGTTGTGAAAGGGTATTTAGAATAAAGTGCACTAGGAAGGACTCCTACATATCTACCTCAAGTTTCTTAAGTTGAGTTACAATGTCTCGCATCTTCATGATGTGCTCACACACACCCTTAAAGGTTATGAGATGAAGAGAAGGAATTTCATGATTAAGGTACCTACCAAAGCCTTCTTTGGAGTGACAAACTGTTCGTCAATGACTTTAAGCAATTTGTAGACTTTCTTGTATTGCTCAATGGAATCTCTAATACCAGTAGTATTTTTGTCTTAATGAACATTACCCTGAGCCGATTGGATTTTTCCCGTCGCTCATATAGCGCAACTTTAGTAGGAGTGCTTTCTTCAGTCATTGCTAGTGATTTCTCTTTCCTTATAGCATAATCAATGTCTGTTCACCAGGAATCCTTTCTTTCCATACTTTATAGCTGTCACCACTAAGTTCTAAAATATCTAGGTGCATATCTGTGCAACTAGCAGGTTGAGATACCGCAGAAATTCCAAAAGCTTATGTTTTATTTGAGGCTTACATAACTTAATTGCACATGTTACTAATATAAAACATGCACTAGAATATATCTAATTTAATAAAAATTGTTTGTGGGATAAATTTTTATTCAAATAGTTTACTTCAACTTTATGATAGAAATGTCAAATTATTCATCTTATGAGTACTTTATTGGAATAATTTGTATTTTCTATCCTCAAAGATAAAACTACCAAACTATGTTCCAATTCATAATTCTTGTGTGTAGATTATGAAAATAATCTAGTATTTTATCCTAATTAATTATATAAATATAACAAAATTTCTTGTGGGACAAATTTTATCATAGTAAATTCAATTTATATCTTATTCTTTATGTTATCTTAATCTTAATATATAATTTTAATTAATTAAAGATGTTGTAGCTACTCTCTAATTAACTAAAATTATATTGATCACTAGACAATCATCTAAATTGTTCTTGGACTTACTTATTAATGCCTAAGAACAATTATGCAACATCTTGATAGGCATTTACCAAGAATACTCCTAAGAAAGTTGGTCGAGTGAAGCCTCATTAAAAAACAACTCCTTAGATAGAGTAACATTCCCACGGAAGCTAGTGGCACTATATCTAGAACTATTTTATGTGGAATTTATTCAATTCATGTTTTCTCATATCAACCACATAACTGTCTATGTGTTGTTGATATCCCAATAGTTCATCTAAATAGTAACCTAAATTTATTCAGTGAACATTTTATGTCTTAATGTGCTTAAAAATTTAGGCACTAAACTTAAGTTTTTATGTATAAATCAAGTTTTATTAGAAAACCTAAATTTCACAAATTCTAACAATATCTTAACTAAAGGATATGTTATAATTTGTAAAAATAAAATTCTCATAAAAATAAACTTAATAACATAATTGAATCATAATAATATGCTTCAAATAAACATAAATTGCATAATTAATCATAAATGTTATGCACAAAATGATTTTATTCACAAAACATTCCAATCCATAAGCACGAAAAATATCCAATAATATTCATGCATAATAAGCATTAAAATTAATTAGACAAGAATTTTAATGCATAAACTAAATTTAAGCAAAACAAAATAAAATGCCCAACTAATTACATATGTGCAAAGATTAAATCATAATAATATTATATGCATAAACCAAAATTATACATATAAATCCCTAATATTTAGGCACAGAATTAAAATTTACGACACTAAAATATCCATATGTGTCATTATCTAAATTAATTTCCAATAATTTAAAGCCCAAAACCAAATTCTTTTTGCACTAAAAATTATTTAAACTAAATAGAATGCATAAAAAAATTACCTAAAATTATACATGCAATTAATAAATTTTTAGCACATAAATACAAAATATTATAATTTTTGCAATTACACAAAATATGCAAAAATAAACATAAATGGCCACAACAAAATTTGGAAAAATTAATGTATTTTGAAAAATTTGCAATCCATTTTGGGTCGATTTAATCACAGAATTGCATGAAATCATGTTCCAAAGTGATCTCTCACAACAAAAGACAAAGAAAAATTCAAAATTAACAAACTAATGATTTGAAAAACTCGATCAGAGCACAACATATTTTTTTTCTTTTTTAACGTTAAATAAGCCACAATCAAGGCAGAGGTAAAAACTATAGCCAAATGTAAGTAAAATGAATTCACCAACACATGTTTATAAACATTTGAAACATAACCCGAAAAACCTACTTACCTCCAGCCATTGCGTTTTACAGTAGAGCACAGTTTCTCTTACTTAGCTCTCTATTTTAGATGGTGTATGTGTTTTCCTATTAGAAAGCATAGATAGGACCTCAATAACCTATAATAGTGTTCAACCATCATGAACACTTATTTTGCTTTCGTAACTAAAAGTCGTCACCACTCCTCTGTTAAATAGTCATTGATGTCATAACTGAAACTGTTACACTACTTAGTGCAACTGTTTCACCATTTAATGCAACGCAACCATTACAGCACTTAATGCAACATAACTATTACACCACTTAATTAATGCAAAACCGTTGCACTACTTAATGCAAAATCGTTACACTGGCTGGATCATATTACATAGGTAGCTTTCTCTCTGTTGATTTTTTTCATCAAGATTTGAACTTGAGATCTTATATAGTTGAATTACTTAAACTAACTAGCATTGGTAAGAAATGAAAATTCTGAATTGCTGAAATGAAAAATTGCATGATTATTTCTTTTAAAATCATATATATATATATATATATATATATTATTTTTAGTCAAAAATTTGATAATGAAAATATAACCAATTAGTCTAAAAATCTTAGCTCAAGTGATACTTCTTTTAAGGTGTTGATAGTTGAGAATTCCATCGTGATCAAATAGCATTGGCAATGCAAAAGGGTGGAAGTGTTCGAATCAAAGTTGAATGGACAGATGTCCACTTCAATGTAGATAAGGTTTTGGTTCTTTTTTGTCAATATGGACTACCATTTTTGAGATTATAATTTGTGGACAATGAGTCAAATTGACGTGGATATCAAATTATGACCATGTGGGACCCATGTGGAGTCCAATTAGGATTGGTAGATGGCGGCATATATGGGGTTTACTTGATCAAACGACCCTACGTAGCCAAGCAAAACATTGGCTAAACAAAGGATCACAAGCCTACATATATAAGTAGAACATAATAATAGGGTGTCAAATGGATGGGTTTGTGTTGAGTAAAAAATGGGTCAAAAACTATTTATGATTTATTTAAAAAATTTTATATGGGTTATGGATTGACCCATGACCCATTTTTTTAGGGTTAGCCCAACCCAATCATTGACCCATCATTTTTTAAAAATGTTTGTTTATTAATTTATTTTAATTTTAAATTAAAGTGCCCAAGAACAATTTAATTTATTTTCACCCTTCC